>BMAV01018500.1:0-20360 GCA_019973955.1 Trichonephila inaurata madagascariensis
TTTTTTTTTCATTAGGTATATCTTTTCTTTCAAAAAACATATTCGATCTATGTAGAAGCATTTCTTATCCTCTTTTTTTTTTTTAATTTTTGTGAAACTATCTTTTTTATCCCCGGCGTAAAAACCCCCTTTAAATTTTGACCCAAATTTGTTTAAAAAGTGCGCGTTATACGCCGGTTTAAAATAAATAGCTTTTTTGAAATGACACCCGTTTTTGGCATTTTTTGGGGAAAAGAACTTTCAAACTCCCATGTTCCTACAGACGATATAAAAGGGGAAAAAAGATCCAGGTGATTTCCTAAATAAAGAAAATGGAGCATTTAATTCTTTGGATCGGGGGAACCCAAATGATCGAATTGACTGATCTCAGTTTTACGCAATATGTGGAAAATTATTCGCGAAAAAACCCAATCCAAAGATATCGTATGCGGGATTCTCAATTACCGACTCCTTTTGGGAATCAAATACGGCCTATCAAGGAATGTTGAACATTTTGGACAAGCAAAATATAATTTTTTCTGTCGCCAGTAACTATGAATGAATTTTAGATTTATTAGTATGACCCAGGAAAATGGATGAGCAAAAAATAGAAGCACACCGACTCCCTCGCATGAAGGCTAAGAGGGAAAGTTTAAAAAGGTCATGCTCCCTGTTTTTTTTTTTTGGGGGGCCAAAAGAATCGGACAAAGCAGATCCCTTGGCGTCCCGCGTCTTTCTGTTAACATCTCCTATGTTTTTTGACGGCCACAAAAGGCAAAATTTTTTCCCCAATACCAAGAAGATAAACAAAGATATTATGCAAATGAGATTTACATAAAAGGATAAAGCTTTGATGATAAAATATAGCTGGGAAACCTAGATATAGCGCGGCAGGCTCAAGATATATTTTGGGGAAACATTCTGATCGATAGCGTGACAAAGCTTAGTGGAATCTAAGATCAAGAGTTAGCAGTCCGTAGTTTTTGGGGAAAAAATAAAGCCAAGATAAAAAGTTGGAATCATCGTTTATAAAAATTTATAGATACCATTTTCTAGGTAAAGGAAGGCTGAAAAAGGTAATATTAATATAAGTAATTAGTGCATAGGATTTTAAAAAATTGAGAAAAAAGGATCTAGTTGCGTGATCTGCTTGAATACGTGATTTAATTTGGGCTTGACCCCACTTTAATTAAAATTTTCAAATTAAATTTAAGTAATATAAGTTATTTTTAAAAAAAGTTGTATTAAAATTTTATGTCTCATCATTTTGATAACCCCACACCTCTAGCTTACGGGAAACCCGGGAAAATGCTGGCACCAGGATGGCTATGTCGCAATGGCCGAACGTATTTAATTCGGGGTTGGTAATGTAGGGGGAAAGAGGTTCTACCTGAAATGTACCAGGTGGAGAACATTGCGGGGTTTATGGTTATAGATAACAACATACAGTTCTTGAAACCCCGAAATCTGTCATCATAAAAAAGTCACCCGGGGGAAGGGCTCAAGATTGGTATTCGATATTTGGTTCTTGTTGGTGCAAAATACAACGGATTTTGCCAGCCAACGTTTGGAAGGTTTTTCCCGCGGTCAAAAAAAAAAAAGAACTACAGTCGGAATTTTTACATCCCAGCGGGGGAAGAAATCAGGTCTACTGATTTTGTTTATAATTACTAAAAAAAGAGAAGTTTGAAAAAATGTCCCAAGCAGACTTAGTGGATCATATTTTAGTTCGCTCGCCACGGGTACAGTATGTGGGGGTGCAATCCACAAACACGATACAACTTTTGAAGTCTTGGCTAAATTGAAGAGATATTTTAAAATTAAAGGGGTTATCAGAACGATAATATAAAAAAAGTGAGGTCAAAATGCGCATGGGATGCCTAATTTCAAAGCTAATGGAGAAACCGGGGGAATTAAAAAGGCGTAGACAAATAACAGAAAAGAGTCTTTAACGAGAATAGCCGTCAAAATAATAGAGGGTTTAGAGGAATAGGTTTCAAAAAAAGATCAGAGATTAGCAACAGGGGTTACTCACAAATGACGAAATGATAATTTTAATAGAAGGGGCCGTAGAAATAAGGGTTCAGTGATAATTTCAATCGAGGCGATAGGACGCAAAGGGGGCGTTAAATATTGTAAAGGTTAATGATCAACCTCAAGGGGTGTCGACAAAAGAAAAATTAACTTTCTCCGATATGTATAGCACCGTAGAACTTACGTTCCCATAATTTAAAAAATTTAAATAACCACAGATAAATATTTTAGGAAAAGAAAAAAAACCAAAAAAAACGGGCGAAATAAAACAGGGGGAAAAAAAAGGGGGGGTGAATTGTTGGATCAGTTCGAAAGAAATTGGTCATTTTATGTGTTTAAAGATTTAGAAACCCCCGTATTCTAGGTATAATTTTTAAGTGCGTCAAGAATCGATTAGATTTTAATAAAAAACGTTGAAAATTCCAGATTCTCAAATAAATAAGGTGGTTGAACAATTAAAAAAGGGGAAAAAAATTGGATAGATTTATAAAAAAAAATTTGGGGGGAAGAGAAAAACAAAAACTAAAAATTTGTTTAGTATTTTTAAAAGGGTTTTCAGACAAACCAGGTCTTACTCATGTTTTATCCATGAAATTGACAGGGAGATAACCCACCAGTACTTCAAGGCCTTTGGTATGATCCCTAAGAAAGAAAATATTTTTAAATACAAAAAATGTTAAAGGAAACAATTGTTCCAATTACCCCATACGCGTCACCTGTTGTATTATGCGAAAATAAGGGGTTTCCCCCGGAAAACCCCGGAACATAGATTTGGTGACTAAGAAAATTAAATTCGATCACAAAGTATCCGGATCCCCTTTCCTTAATAGATGATTTATTAACGAAAAACCATATACAACAATAATGTCATCCTTATCAAAGTGGGTATTTCAAATGGCGAAAAACGGATATATTTAAAGACCGCATTTGAGTAAAAGTGGCCTTATGCTTTCAAGGGATGCCATTCGGTTTATCGGGAGCAGCTCCCAATTTTCAAAAAGCAATTGACATAATCCAAAAACCGGTGATAGGGGGGTTTTTGGGGGTTTTTACGGACGACGTTATTATTACGTCCCCTTTCCTACCATTTGTTTTAAAGGGGAATTTTTCGGTTGGGATGCAGGATTGACATTAAAAGAAAAATGTAAATTTGGGTGCGATGAATTGAAATATTAGTTAATTATTAGTAAAAAAGGAATTAAAACGGATGAGACAAAGGTTGACTATACAAAATGAAACCCCCGAACTCAAAAGAGGTGCCCAAGTTTTTGGTATGTCCCAGTGGTACGCAAATTTTTAAAAATTATGCGGATATTTGTAAACCCACTTTATAATCTTAAACGAAAATTTAAAAAATTTGTCTGGTCCAATGAAGCAAAAAGGCATTCGAAGGGTCAAGGGGGGGTAACAAAAGCGCCTTTTTAAAAAACCAAACTTTCGGGGCCATTCAGTTTTTACAGATGCCAGTTCGATTGGTTTAGGGGCGTACTTAACCAAAAAAACAGACCAGTGGTATTTTAGTCCTGAACAACGCAGAGGGAATTAAAAGTAACCAAAAAGGGAATTCCAAGTGGGGGCGTTGAACAAATTTAGAACATATTTAGGAATATTAAAATTAAGGAAATAACAGATCACGCCGCATTAACAGCCTAACACATGGAAAAAATTTGTCGGGGAGGGTAATGGGCACAAGTTGCAGAAAATTTAAATAGAATGGGAACATAGACCGGGGAAATCAAATAGTGGCTGACATTCTTTCAAGGGAAACCAATTAAAAGTATATGGGATAAAATTTTTGCCATTCAGGGTTTGGTACTTACTTGGAACAATTAATAAATGAACAGAAGAACCCCGACCCGCCAAGGGCACAGTTGGGAAGTCAAAGGAAAGGACGAAAAAGGGGAATTCAACCCTTTCCAAAAAAAATTAGCAACCAGGAAAAAAAATGTGACACCTCATCGTTGAATTTAATGTGGGAGAAAAAATATAAAAATCAGGTTGTATTGTTTATTTTTTTTTGATCTTCCCAAAAAGTGGTCGGAAGAATTATTAAAAAAAAAGCCGGGGCGATGCTTAAAAGTTATAAGCCGTCAAACACTACAATGAGTGATTTAATTTTTGGGAAATTTTGACTTGTTTAAAAATTTTTTTTAAGCATTTTAAACACACATTTGTTTTCTTGATGTATGACTTCTGAGATGCGAAAATTCCTTTGGTTATTTTTTTTAATAGTTTTTTGAAAAAAGTTTGTAATTGTATTTGTGTATATATATATTTTTTTGTATTGTTATGTATTAGGGGGCATCTGGTTCGGGAAACGCGGCTGTCAAGGCACTAACAATAATAAAAACGGCTGCGCGGCTCATTGGGAGTTTTGTTGAAACCAGATGGGGGGATGGAGATGAAAATTTATTGTGATTTTAAAATAATATATAATTGTGAAATTGATTAATATTATGGAAATAGAGACTCAAATAGTTTTCATTTCAGGAGACTGACCCTGAAATCTTGAAAAGTATACGAATTATAGCTTCAACAAGAAGGGGAGCGACAGTTCCAGCTCCATATGCAGTGTTAGATTGGGCTACACCCAGAATATTTTTTTTTTAGAATATTTAAGTGTATAAATATTTTAAGTAACTGAATGTAAAAGTGAGATGGGCATAAATTAAACAAGTAATTATTAATTTTGGGCCCTAGTTATTGGAGTAAAATTTATTGTCACGAGTTTAAAATTAAATTGAATATTAAAATTTAATTCTAAGATGAGTAATGAAAATTAAAGATCAAGATAAATTTTGGAAATTATAAAAGTTAAAATTTAAGATTAAAAGCAATGAAAATTAAAGTCAAGATAAATATTGGAAATTATAAAAGTTAAAATGAGATTTAAGATTAAAATTTAAAAAAAAACCAGAAAGCAAGAAATTTAAAAAAGAGATTTAGACACGTAATTTATTAAGGGCATTGAAAACCCCCTTTAAGTAAATCCCGTTTTTCTTCTTGGAGGGTTGTGACGTCTCTCGCGTCTTTCTGTTAACATAACTCCTATGTTCTTTGACGGCCGATTAATGGCAAAACTTTTCCAACCCAATACCAATAAGATAAACAAAGATATTATGCAAATTAGATTTACTATAAAAGGATAGAAGCTTTGATGAAAAGATATGCGTGGCAAGCCTAGATATAGCGCGGCAGGCTCAGAGATATGTATTGTGGAAGCATTCTGATCGATAGTGACAAAGCTTAGTGTAATCTTACAGATCAAGAGTTAGCAGTCCGATAGTTTTGGGAAAGATAGAAGCCTAAGAAAAAAGAAGTTGGAACCCATCTTTTTATAAAGTTTATAGATACCATTTTCTAGGTAAAGGAAGGAGAACTAAAAAAGGTAATATTAGATATAAGTAATTAGATGCATAGGATTATTAATGATAATTTAGATAAAGGATCTAGTTGCGTGATCTGACTTGAATACGTGATTTAATTTGGGCTTGACTCTCACTTTAATTAAAATTGTCAAATTAGAATTTAAGTAATATAAGTTATTCTTAATAAAAGTTGTATTAAGAATTATTATGTCTCATCATTTTGATAATCCCACACCTCTAGCTTACGCGGAACCGGCACGACATGGTCATTACAGGATGGCTATGTCGCAACCTGATCACAGTTTTTACAACCACACACTATTGAACAACTTACGTGATACTGTGATCAAGAGAAATGCAATATTATCACCAAAGGCATCCATCTCCTTGAGGTGCGATTGAGAAATCAAAGCAATGCGGCTTTGAAATTTTGTCACATTTGATGTCTTCTACAGATCTCATTCCAAGAGACTTTTCTCCTTCCCAGATTACAAAAAAATCAATGGGATATCGAATATTTGACAGCACGTTATTCAAGAGGAGAGACAATGGTTTTCGACATAGTTCTGTTTCGACAGTTTTTGTTCAGTTCTATAATGAAGGACTTTCTTTGCTTTGATTTTTTAATATTTATTTTATTAATGGCGCATTCCGAAGCAACACTAGAGTTGCATACTGATGCTGTATAAAGATAGATTGGAGTGGATCCAGTATATGATGCTCTTTAAAATATCTCGCTTTGAAAATAAAAACATTTTTACGCTAAGAGAGTACAGCTGAGTGTATTTTTTCCAGTGCTATCTACACAGTAAAAGTCACAAAACCTAAATAGTCAATATGAACATCTCGTTATATCTAGTCAAGGAGTTAGATTTTGGATGATATCTTTACCAGGCTAGCATAGTTTGTGGTTGATACTTTATTATTTTTCTTCACAGCTGGCTGATGCTCTTGTGCAACAATGCTTTGACTTATACTTCACAATTTGTGCAATTAAGAGAATATTGCTTCATAACCTGAAGAAAAAGATTTTTACGGGATAACGTTCTTTCCCTCTTTAAACGTCGAAAAGTTAATTTGATAAAATAGTGAGAGAAAAAGATCTACTTTTTTAGTTTATGCTGGAAATGTAATTGAGAAGAAGCAGAAGAAAAACTAACTTAAAGTTGTAGTTGATTATAATAACAGTAGAGGAGGTATCGATAAAATTGATTAGCAACTTACACGCTATCTTATTATAAGAAAACGTGTAAAGAAATACTACGTAAAAATATTTTTCTTTCTTCCAGCTTAAACATGGATTATCTCTATTATGTTGAAATAGACAGTAGTAGAAAAACGGTATGAACTGCAGAACTTTGATAGTAGTAAACAATCAGCCATACATTCAGTCAACAGGACCAGAGCATGCTAGAGAAGTGCATACTTGCTGTGGCTATCAGGTCTTAACTTTCTTTGCATACCAGAAAAACAGAAAAAGGCTGCTATTCCAGTAATTGCTACTTTTTATCATGGAGTAAAAATTGATAAAATGGGAAAAAAGATAATGCATAAGACTCGATTTATTGCAAAGATAAATGAGAGTATAGGTTTGAGGGCCATGCCATGTTTTTGCACATTATATATACTGTGAAAGGAATGTAAAATCTTCATATTCAGAATGATATAGTTGTATTTTTAACCATTAGTTTATATTACACTCAGTACCTCAAAAATGATCATGTTGCAGAAGGTACCAGCTTCAAACAATAGTATCTATGGTATTGTTTGATTATTAAAATGTAATCAAGTAATTCTTAGTACAACATGATCAAAAATCCACGAATTTTTCGCATCTGTAGCAAAATATAGAATAAAAGTACTAATTATTTAACATTTTTTTACAATTTTTTTATTATAATAATGAGTAAAATCAAAGAGAATAATGAATTATACTCAACAGCCATCCGGAAAATTTTTAACCTGTTATTTATTATACGATAGCAAATAGTTGCTGCGTGGAAATTAATGTTTTAATTTTAGACCATTCCCATCATTCCTCGATCATATGCAAATTATTCTGGATTTGCGGACATAATTGTTATAAACTTTCGGTCTGAGTCTTCGCAAAAAATAATTTTGAAACGTTTCAAGGGAATGTGTTACAATGAACTCAAAAAATGGAGAAATCTTTCGCCATCGAGACTTCATCTGCAAATATTCATAACTGTGCTGCAGATTTGGATATTAATCAAAACGTAGCGGTACATATTTACACAGCTGCCGCTTGGATCAGACGCGTGAAGAATAAATATTGACAGCTGAATCACTTATAAAGCGACTAAAAAAAGATGTCCAAACCTGTTTTTTGGCAGCTAGGGATGTTTTGGTATAGAGGCCTGTCGCTGGGGGTGTGGTTACTGCTGGCAAGTCACCGACGGGTGTCACTGTCGGTTTCCACACTCTCACTCCACCTCTAAAGATGAAAAAAAAAAAAAATGGGTTATAGGTCTTGAAGACTAGATTTCACTAGTTTTTTCATTCAAATATGTGTTGTGTAGGTTTAATTTTGGGAATTTTTTAAAAATTTGCGGGAAAGTTTTTACTTTGGGGGCCCAGTTAAAAAAAAATTTTCAACGAAATATTTATTTTGAAATAATATATTAATAATAATTATAAAATGTTAGGATAAAATACATAAAAAAATCCTAAGGGGACTCTTTAAAGGTTAGCCAACCAGCAATATAAAATTATTTAATATTTTCATAAATTCCTAATTAGTAACAATATCAAAAAACATTTAAATACAATAAGAAAAAGGTAAGTCTATTTTTAACAACAATATTACAAAAGTTTCACAAAATAATGTTGTAACTGTCATAGATATTCTGAATTTATAAATAAACAGCGTGAGTGTATTAAAACAGATGATTTAAATATTGAAAAAGGCAAAATTTTTAGAGAAATTATAAATAAAAGCACATGCATTAAATTAATGACTTTAATAATAATAAATAATTTCATTATTAAACACAAATCTAAAATTACTAAAACTTTTATTAAAAAAACTGGAATTAAATATGATTTACCACTTTAAGTTTGTAATGAATTTAAATTCAATATATTCGACAACTTAACTAAACTGAACTATGAAATCAAGAATGATACTCCTTACAAAGAAATCAAGCTACAAATTTTAGAATTGAAAGATATGTTGATTAAATCTCAGGCAGTTTTACAATTATTTCCAAATATTTTTATAATTATATTCTTAATAAACATTTTCAAGACTTTAATGTATTTATAAAATTAATATTTAACAAAAGGAAAATATGTAATCGAATTTCTCTATTTCCTAAAAAATTAAGTTTAAATATTGAGGTCATTAATTTCTCAAACATTTCACTTATTTCAAAATTCTATAAAAATCCTGTTAAATGTAGAATTTTCACTAATGATTTGAATGTTTACATTACAAATACTGGTAAAAAGTAAAATTAACTTTTATAACTTTTTTTACAATAATAGTTATGTTATAGTGACTTAAATTAAGTCACTATAACATAACTATTATTGTAAAAAAAATAGCGGATATAGTTAATCAATACCATATAAAAACATAATTTGTTTGGATAGCTATAACTTTGAAAGTTTATTCTAATCCATTGATGTAGAGGATCTATCAAGCAAATATATCATAAATAGTCTTTATATAAATTAATAAACTTTGAAAGAAAAGCACAATTAATTTTATTAAAAGAAAGCTATTTATTACAAATACTGATGATTAGGAATATTCAGGATATTTTTATTGGCAAATTAAGGGGCTCCTATAAGGTGGGTGAACCAGCAATTGTCTGGTCAAACTGCTATGAAATTGATATATATTTGAATTCTTGAAATATATTCAGATACATAGATGATTTAATTATTTTTTAGTAATAATAATTTTTAGCTATGCTTATCAATATTCAATTATAAATAAAAATCTGCTATATTTGTATCATAATTGGTTTTTATTAAATTTAAATATTCAGGATTAAAAAATTAAAATTAAATTCGATTTCAAATATTCGTTTCTTAAAAAAATACTTAATTGTTTTTTAAGAGTTGATTCTTAATTTGAATTATTACAAAAACAACTAAATGCGACACACCACACATAAACATGATATAAATCTAAGTAAGAAGAAATAAGCTTGTTTACCATACAGAAAAATACACTGGTAAAATATGATTATGCCCTGAAATAATTAATTTTTGCCATTTTTAAATTTGCCTTTCAAATAAAACGACTGAAAAGAATTAAATGATGTACAGAAAGAAATGACTAGATTTATTTATAATCACTATTTAAAAAAATTAAAAATTAAAAATATCAGAGATGCTGTTAAAAATTAAACGCGAAAGTAGAAACATGGTAAGTTTTTTCACGACAGTTTTTAAATAGCCATTTCTTACACACAAAAATTTAAAAATTATTCACAAATTATGCTTTCTTAGTTTAAAATTCATTTTATACATGAAGAAATATTTTTTTGACATGGAACTTCTTCAATTAGTGGAAGTAAAACTAATTACAACAAGCAATAAACTGCACTCAGAAACAAACAACAACAACAAAAAAAAACACGACGCACTAAAGAGTTGCCCGATTGTAATGAAATTTGTGTGCAAATACATTTGTACCGAACATACAAATAATTAAAATTTGGTGTAAAACGAATGAATAGCGGGAGCTACAGCGCATCGGAACTGTGCACTCAGCAGGTGTCTATAAGAGATTCTCTATCTAATGGTCAAAATTTTTGTTGTATTGCGATTTAGGCTACCTTTCAACGACTGAAAAAATGCCTCACCGAAGGATTTGAGCTCATTACGAGCAACTGTCAGAGTTTGAAAGAGGTCGTATCATTGGATTGAAAGAAGGCACGTTGAGCAAATCGGAGAATAGCTCGTCATATGGGTGAAAGCGATGCAGCCATTAGAAGACGCTGGCAAGAATGGATGGACAATTTCAGATTTCAGCATCAGAATGGTAGCGGTCGACCTAGGGCTACAGCAGATCGGGAGGACAGATTGATTGTCAGATCAGCTGTCACAGCACCTGATTTATCGTTATCAACCATCAGACATGTGATCCTCACACGAGTGTCCACCATGACCATTCATAGATCGCTGATAGAGCACAATTTACGCTCATACCGACCACTATGCCACCTGCCACTTACGCCTGCACACTGTAGAGTCAGATTAAAGTGGTGCTTGGCTCGATCAGCTTGGAATCAGGCTGACTGGGGACTTGTGTTTAGCGACGAATCCTGCTTCAACTGTGTCCTGACGATCATCGAAGACGTGTCTGGAGACGCCTAGGGCAGCGTACTGATCCTGATTTCACTATTGCGCGCCACACAGGCCCTCAACTAAGAATTATGGTCTGGGGTGCCATTTCTTTTGACAGACGGACCCCTTCAGTCGTCATTAAAGGCACACTTACAGCACAGCGATACGTCGACGACATTTTAAGAACTGTTTTGTTACTGTTCCTTTTGGAGTACCTGACCTTATTTTCCAGCAAGATAATGCAAACCACATACGACACGTGTTGCTATGAATTGTTTTGCAGCTTGTCAAATACTTCTTTGGCCAACCAGATTGCCAGATCTCTCTCCAATCAAGCATGCCTGGGATAGGACTGGAAGGTGACTGCATCTACCAGGGAATGTCGATGACTTGGCCCGACATTTGGAGCAAATTTGACAAGAAATACTGCAATAGACCATCAGGGTGCATTATCATTCTATGCCACGTCGTGTGGCATTTTGCATCCAGGCTAGAGGAGGGTCAACACCTAATTGAGCTCGTTACTTTGTGACTATGTAACTCTGATATAAATCATTCAATTTTTTTGAAATTTTAATCCTTTTCTAATCTGTACGTAATATTTCCACCCACTAATTTTTGTCTCTATCGGACAACTCGTTCTTGGTGTGTCGATTTTTTTGTTTTGTTATAGAGTGTATATTTAAACTTTGACACGTTTAAAAAGTAAGCTTAAGAATTAACACATTTTGCAATATCTAACAAAAAATAAACTAATTGAAAATTGAAAAACAATAATGAGATGTACAAGAACAAATAATCACAACAAAACCTAAAATAGATAATGACTTTGAAAGTAAAATAAAACTCAAGATCCTATATTAATCCATTGTTTAAAGAAGATTTAACACAAATTATACAGATTATTACATTATTTTTGGTCTAACACTACTTAGATTTTGTTATTTTTAAGAAAATCGTAAATATTTTCAAAAATTTTATGTACATCACACACACCCTATCTTGAACACCTACATATTATTCTACGAGAAAAAAAATATATTCTGCCCTAATTCCTTTTTTAAAGTATCTAATAAAAAGACAAAAGCAATACCATTAGAAATATTCGGTAAAGATATCTATATCATATTCAAATACAATTAAGTAAAAGGTAAATCCCTGCTAAACCTAGCGATGTTAATCAGTACTAAAATTTGAGCAGTGTGCTATTCGTAGGATTAAGAAATGACGAGGGAAGTAGATTCAGCTGAGCGAAACAGCAAATGTAATAAAAAGAGAGGAAATCACTGTTTAAGATGAAACATAAAAAATATACAAATGGTTAAATGTAAATGTTAAGATATCAAGCAGATTATTATTTAAAAATTGAAAGAGAAAAATCGAGCTTCTTGTGGAAACTCTTTTATTGGTAAGATCCAGTTTAAAAACATGATGGTTAACCCAGATAATTTTTTAAGCAATACGTGTTAAAACGGAGAAAAAATTTTGGTGTCAATACAATATTCTTAGATTTATTTTAATAATTATATCATTTTAAAAGAATGAAAGCCACTGAAAAAGAGTAAGCAACATTAGCTAAACTGGACCGCTTTGTAAAATTTAAAAAATATAGATTTATATATTGAAACTTTTAATACAATGTATTGTAAGCTTTTGAGCTATATACGGATTTTATTAAATTCCTACTATTAGCTCACACTCTCTATATAGTTATTTATTTATCTTGGTGGAATTTTCAATCGTTAATAAAACACATTTTAAAGCGCTCAATTGAGCAGAAATCTTTATATATATATGATTATTTTGGATGACAATACAGTAATTTAATTATAATTAATAAAAAATTAATTGATTAAAACAAATTATTCAAAGAATTACAAATACACAGCCACGTTGGCATCATTTTTGGTGACTTAGCAACCCTTTTGGCGACTTGCGTCAAAACTTGAAAAGGTTTTTTTCTCACGTTTTAAAGCATTCAGTTGAACTGAAATTATATATACGCGATTTTTTCGGATGACAATACGATACTTTAATGATAATTAATAAAAATTAGTTACCACTTAATGTTGCGATTCTGTCATATGTATATACATATTTATATTAATTTTAACTATTTAATAAAAAGTAGCTAAAATGAAATTTTTCTTTGATTGATCTAAGTAGAATTGACTTATTTTTTTTTATATTACTTGTTTTTAAATAAAGGTATACAAAAACCAAAACAAATACAAAACTTTACCGGATTCTTACAATAATTTTGTGATTTATTATTATCTTTATAATCGCAGTTTTATCCAAAGTTAAAAAAAAAAATTAAAACACAAATTATAAGAAGAATATAGGAATTAATTACAAGAAAAGGGGGAGGGGTTGGGAATTTTGGTGATGGAGTCCCATTGGGCGATTGTTATTCAAGTCAATGAATGAGTGAGTGACAAGAGGGCTATTGGCGACAGAGAGACCTTGCAATCCAGAACCAATCAAGTGAGAAGGATGTCACCTGAGCTAGCAACCCACTCTGTTAACTTCCGTTCATGTTGATTTATAATGTTACGTTAATAAACTCACCCTACCTCACTCCTGGTTTCCACACCACGCCAACTTAACTTTGAACCACAACAGATTTCTACTCCTCTACACAGCGAGTGTTATTGATGTTAGAATAGACACAGAAGTCTGTTGGTCGCGATAGTTCAATTATTAAGGCTGTCTTCGTCAAAAGTACGAGAGCTTGAACTAAACACGGAGCACATTTTCAGACAAAAAAATGCCTCAATTTTCTCGGAAATGTGCAGCATTATAAACTCATACATCTGTTAATAATAAAGTGTTTTTAAAAATTTCAAAACATTCCACGAATACTTTTTTTTTCCTTTTGAATACGGGAAGGAATAGCTCATTCAACATTATGGTGTAGGAGAAAAAATGCGAAACACATTTTATACCAGAGAAAAAGGGATCAACTCGGTTAAAAACGGGATGTACGATAAAAAAACGCTGCTCTCTAAAGGGCAGTGAAGCCAGAATATCATATTAATTTTTCATTTCTTTTATATCTGAAAAAAATGTTTCTAATTCGGGTCCTATTCTGTAACATTGACCGAAGACAGCCTTAAGTTGAGAGTTTTGTGTCAAATGATTTTCCAATTTAGAATTTACCAATAACCTCAACGTGTGAGAAATAATTGGAGCTCGTAATTTTGAGCCCCGATTAAGCGACACGAATACCTTTGATATTTTAACAATCTTTTAGTTTTTGATCAGATTTACACTATGCGACAGAAGAACCTGTAGGCTCCATTCAATGTAAAACGAAGCACAACCACCGTTATTTTACTAAAGTCTCTAATTATACAAACTCTCAACCTATGGCTACCATTATGAGAAACCATCAGCTCTATAATATCAGAATCCTTTCTAAAATTTCAAAAAGTTAAATGCTCACCTGCAAACAATAATTACGCTTGCAAAAGAGTAATATTTTTATATGTTCATAGCTTCGCATTTTTTTGTGTGTCGAAGAAAATTAAAAATTTAAGTGTAAAATTTTCCAAAATAATTGATATATCGGCTAAGAAAAATTATTAGTAAAATCTGAAAGTATTAACAGCCAAATGATTAGCGTATCTTTGAAAAATTGAACAGAATGCAATTCGTATTAAAAAGAACGTTATGAGAAAAAAAAAATTAATCTACTTCATTAGTTTTTATTATTTACTTTTTGTTTAAAGAGTTAAAAAGTTTAAAAGTTTTAAAATCTCCCTTTATATCAATTTACTCTATGTACTCTAATATACGAGAGAAAAATTATGTAATAAATACATAACAAACATTACCTCATAAAATATATGCATAGTTTTTATTCACAGCAGGCAACAATAAAAAGTTTTGAATAAGTTTTTTTATTAAACGGAAACGAAATTTTGGTTAAGAATTAAAACAATCTACATGTTGCACTTTCAAAATAAAATATGCAATTTATGTTTAGCCGTGTAACATTAACAATTCTGGAAATTTTAAATTATTTAAAAGATAAGGAGAAATACCTTAAATCTAATCTTCTCACACTTTCAATATTTGCGGCCCAATTTTCAGTCATAATTTTCATCGCGCCCCTTCTCCTCTTACATTAACAATGTATCGAATGCAATAATTATGTCTTTAAAGCTAAAGCTACAATACTACTTTAATCACAAACCGTACAAATTATCATGGTACGTATTAAGTTTTGTGTATATAACAAACCCATGGGAATCACTAGTAATTACTAAACTTGTTTTGGATTTAGTGTTGATATAAAGTAATTAACAAATGTGCAGTGAATATTAACGTCACACTGTTCAGCTACACGAGGGCTTTTGGTGACGGACCTCGTGAACCACGGTCAAGTGACAAGGACGACACCTGAGCTGGCACCCCCTTTCCTAACTACCACACTACACCAACGGGAGGACGTTTGAGCTCTCGACAGATTTAACGTGCATCGCTGCCCTACACGGTGGGCCTTTACTGGTACTGGGTTCGAACTCATGATAAGCCAGCCACGATCCAATACCTTGACCACTAGGCTACCACGGCCCAACAAATGTGCAGTACTGATACATTTTTAAGTATATTATATCAGTGTGAATGTGTATTTTATTTTTTATTATGTCAAAATTGTATTTCGTTTTACTTCCTTTAAGTAAATTGATAATTATTTTAATTCTTTTTTTTTTCTAATCATCGTATTTTTACCCAAAGCAATAGCGTATAGAAAATTTCAGCTCAAATGAGCGCTTTAAAATGTGAGAAAAAAAACCTTTTCAAGCTCTGACACAAGTTCCCAAAATGTTCGCCTGTATTTGTAATTCTTTGAATAATTAGTTTTAATCAATTTATTTTTTATTAATTATAATTAAATTACTGTATTGTCATCCAAAATAATCATATATATAAAGATTTCTGCTCAATTGAGCTCTTTAAAATGTATTTTATTAACAATTGAAAATTCCACCGAGATAAATAAATATATAGAGAGGGTGAGCTAATAGTAGGAATTGAAAAAAAAAAGAAACACAAAAACCATTGTGTACTGACCTTTGCACGATCATCTCAATGTTATTTCCAGCTCTGAGAATAGCATCTTGTGCTTCTTTGTGCCTCATATGCTCGGTGCTCTGGCCCATGATCTTGAGGATGGCATCGCCGGTCATCAAGCCGGCTTGTTCGGACAGACTGCCAGGATTCACCTATGGAAGCAAATAGCATTAATCTACAAATAATTTTGAATTAATTTGCGTTTTTAAGTAAATATAAGGCTGTTCATAAAAAACTAGACACACACACAAACAACACTTGATTATTCAAATTACAATAAATTACTTTGTTAAATTAGAAAAAATCGAATAAATTATATGAATTTCATAATGAAAATTTCTCTTCGTAAATAAACGTTGATATGTAAATATTAAGGCCCAGCGGCAGCGTATCGCGCTTCCACACTAGGTTCGAGGTTCTATCCTCGAGCTGGGAAAGGTCAACTCAACCTTTCATCAATCCTGCAGTGGGTTGATAAATGAGTACCAAGTTTGATTGGGGATTTAAACACAGGGGGGTCTCGCTTCAGACTGACTACAACCAACGCCAAATGAGATATTCCCGCTGGTAACCTTTTATCATCAAATTTTCAAAACAAGGCTTTTCTTACTTCTGTATTACTCTATAATACATCAAACATGGATGAAAAACCTATATTCCTCAACATTTTTTAATGTGTATATTGTGTGTTGTCGCCAATAAAGCCTGCTTGGCGAGATTTGCGCCGGTGAAACGGAAAAGTACCGAACATTTATTATAATAATTAATTAAAAAGTTCAAGAAATAAATTACGATTATTTCCTAAAGAACGTTTCTGTTAATTGTGCGGACCTTATTACGGTTCTAGCCACATAATAGGTACAATATACTAGTACCTCTTACGATCCACCTCGTAACTAGCACTATGTATATACTATACTGTACTATATATATATATATAAATATATGTGCGTGTCTGTGTTTTTGTGAGAGTGTGTCTGTCTATGTATATTTGAGTGTATA
Source organism: Trichonephila inaurata madagascariensis (assembly GCA_019973955.1). Taxonomy (NCBI): domain Eukaryota; kingdom Metazoa; phylum Arthropoda; class Arachnida; order Araneae; family Nephilidae; genus Trichonephila; species Trichonephila inaurata. The sequence goes on from BMAV01018500.1 coordinate 16,788, forward strand.
TAATTTCTCAAAATACATATTTGCTTTATTTCGAAATTTAAGGAAAAAATAAGATTATTTCTATCTCATGTTCACATTACTTTTCAAAATATTTAGAAGTAAATGCAAAATTTAGAAGAAAAAAAGAGCATGCTTACGCTTTCAGTAATTGTTGTATATATATAGTCTAATTCTCTATAAACGAGAGATGAACATCCATGAATCATAATTGAAAAACACAGAGACAGTAAGAAAACCACACAATGAAGGACACATAAGCAATTGAAATTAAAAAATGGATGCTGCAGTATTACAAATTGTTGTTTTAATTAACAGAATTCAAGTTGTTTTAATTAACTAGAGAGACAATAATCCTCCTTTGATCTGACAAAAGCTCATTATATATGAAGTATTCTTATTTTACATAACACGCTGCTTGTGGACTTTGAGGTCCAGACAAATTTAAAGAGACAGAAAGCCTATTATTTTCTCAAGACATTCTTTGATAGGCGTGTACAATCCCTCGTTTTCAGTCTTTAAAAAGTCGAGAAGTACTTAAATACAATACAAGTTCATGAGATAAGTTCATTTGAGACAGTTCTTTTGATATTGCAGAACGTAATTAATTTTCCCGCTAATTGTTTCTTCAAAAGTCGATATCTTCAAAAAAAAATTTTTTTTTCTTAGTTTTTCTCAAGCATGATTAACACTATTTCAAAAGAAGCAGGTAAGATGAAAAATTCTTCAGTCGTGAGTGTCTCCATTTTAATGCTAGCAATTTTAAATAAGTTAAGCCTTATTATTTAATCATTTAATTATTTTAATTCCATTAAGTGTTTGTGTATTCTATGTTTTTGATGAAATGAAATTCAGTTGAAAAGTAACGCTTTAATTTATCAAGTTTCTTTCCGTATATAAGGCTGAGAGGGATTGAACACTGTTTTTCCGTTCGAGGTAAATCCAAATTTTTAGTATTCTACGTCGTACAAGAGATGACATTTCGACACGATTTAATAAAATTTATATCTTCTTTATCATCTTTAATTTTACTAGTGTTACCAGTAGCACTGTCATCATTGATATCAAGACGAGATTTCTTTATGTGCGTGATGATGTTATTCATTACCTGTAATATCCCTAACGTGTAATAATCTGAGACAGTGGTGCAAACAAGGAGGGGGGGGGCCTGGGGTCCGGGCCCCCCCCCCCTAAAGCCCTTCATATTTTCTCCGATTGATTTTAATTCTAAGTATATAGTACGTAAAATTTAATTATTTGTTATTAGTGGTTAATTTTATTAATTAATGCTAATTATTTGTTTAATAACTAGTTTTTTACTGTGTTTTGTTCCCGAAAATCGACAAAATCAAAAGGAGCATAATACAAGAATGGTGAACTTTCGACCCCGATGGCATTCAGCACCTCCCACATCGTTGTGGTGACAGTAGCAGGGGACTACAATGAGGGTCTTTAGCCCCAGGTTTGTCATGCCAACTTTAAATGTACTGTGTTGTCGTTCTTTTGCACAGTGAAGGCCATATTGCCCTGTATACTACCGTAATTAATTAGTGTTTTACGATATTTCAATGCAATTCATTGTCCACACATATAGTTAACACCTTGTCCTTTTATCTGTATGTCACATTTTCCAACCGGAAAGAAAGAAAAGAACTTCAAGAAAAAAAATAGTTACCATGACTCTTTTGCCCCACCCTCGTATATACACACTTTGTTTTCTTTACTAAATGCAGAATTTTTTCAAGATTAGGTGGTCATACACTACATGCGGATTTTAAAACCTGTGTAGCATGATGTTTGAAAGAATTGAAAATTACATCACGATATTTGATGTGTTGAAACCAGGGTGTTACATTATTGCTAAGACAAATATTTAAAATCTCAGTTTTATCACCTAAGGGTGCAAAACGGCTGATAGACTGGGAGGAAGATTAAAGACTAGCAGATAACGAGTCCAGACAGTCTACCGCTAGAGAATGCAAAACCGATATCCCCGATATTATTTAACAGGGAAATCGATCCAAATTTGGAAACCGAAAACTAGGTTTATAAGAGATTGGAACCAGTTTTTAGGTTTTATGCACTCACATAACTCTACATAAAAACTCATGAACTAAAATAATTCAGTATATATTATGCATCTTGATATAAACAACTGAATGTGTAATGTTTACCAGTCAATCGGGATACAAATTCCTCATTAATACATGCAACTTTTAGTTATTTCTACTTATTAAATAATTATTATTCAGCCTTTCATCCCTACTGCAGTGGGTCAATAAATGAGTATCAAGCTTGCTTGGGGACTTAAACACTGAGGATTTCACTTCAGATTGACCACCTGATCGGGACATCTGCTCATGCACCTCAGCGTTCAATGGTCACTTATACTGGGATGGGCACAATAGGCCCTGGCCCTCATGGGCTATTGCACCACTGAGTTTAAATTTAAATAATTATTATTGGGAATTTTTTTTTGTTTGCTGAATCATTTGCATATTCCAATAAGCATATTTAGTCAGAAATAACAGGTAGGTATATTACTGTAAAAATTTATTGATGGTAACCCGTCTAAAAATATAAATGAAATATGTTTATTTTAGATATTTATATTGCCTGGGCCCAATAGGGTATTATTACATCAATGCATCCCGAGTTCTCAAGTTTTTGTCAGATGACAAGATTTTTCTCCCACTGTAACTTTTAGGTTTAAAGCATCTCTTATTAGGGATTGCGATTCTTCCCGAAAAAGATCGATTTTTAAATCGATTCGAATCGTAACCTGATGAATCGATTCACAAAACAATCGAGGTCTAAAACATCGATTTCTAAAAAATCGATTTTTTTTCAAGTCTGCATTTACAATGTAAATATAAATTCATTTTATAAAAAACAAGAAAAAAAGGTACTATAATAAACGATCTCTTAACAGTAAAATCAGGGAATTTTTTAGTTCAGGAAATTCTACACTTACACTTATTTTTATTTCCATATCAAAATATCAGGTATAAAAGAAGACAAATTTTCTAAGTGTATTTGTTACATTAAAAAGTTTACAAATTGGATAATATAGCTTATAGTTCCCGATGCTTAATATCTAAGCTTTTTAAAAACAACAGTCTGTCAAGTTTACAGGGATCCAAGCGCTTCCGTTCATGACTTGTGATGTTGCCGGCAATCGAAAAAGGCGCTCACAAGGAACCGATAATCCAACGATACTCTCATATACATCATGGCTATTAAGTGAAAGTGATGATAAATAGAGTTTTTTTTGTTCCTGCCAGTAAATTAATCCTTTAACCACCAACACCGTAATATAATGGGTTTTAAAGATAGTACAAACAAATAATTGTAAACAATTTCATGATTTTTAACAAAACAGAAAAAAATCGAATGTCGATTTTCTAGGATGAAATATCGATTCAGTGCTACATATCGATTTAAAAGAACGATTTTTTTGGCCGAAGAAATCGATTCTTCGATTAATCGATCTCAGATCGCTATCCCTCTCTATCTCTTATAAATATTAAGTTCATTTAGTTTCTAATAAGATGCTTCTACACAGTGGCGCACACA
>BMAV01018500.1:20460-35540 GCA_019973955.1 Trichonephila inaurata madagascariensis
TCTAATCTTTTTATATTTAATAACAGATATTAATTTTTTAAAATGGTAAGAATTATTGCGAATTGTTATTGACTACCAGTTACACATATTTGTTATTTTTTTAAAACTGGTTTGAACAGAAATAAATCCCCTAACACCGGTTTTGCTAAAACCATGACATCACTATCTGCTATCCTTTTGAATTCATCAATGTAATATTAATTTTACGAAATTTTATTTTCCTCCTCATATACAGACTGTAGTATTTGTTTGAATGCAAAAATTAAGTCTATTTTAAAAAAAATTTTATAAAGTAAAAGAATTTCTTATAAAAATAAAGCTATTATGTGTGTTTTCTAAGTAACAAAGTAGCTCGTCTAAGAAATATATTTCGTGCGCCTACATAAGTAGTCTCAAGGGTGTCGAAAAACATATTCTAGTTCTGTAACAGATAAGAACACTTTGAACTACACATATAAATCTTGAACTTGCTCACGAATGACTAAAAATCCCAATTTTTATTTGTCTTTAATGGTATTCAACTACACGGAAGAAGAAGGTTCCAAAACCTTCCTTCTGTATCCGAAAGCAGCAAAAGAAGAAAGAAAAAAAAAATGTCAAGAAAATAATAAATTTCGAGGCAGTGAAAATTGTAAAGAGGGAGACAGCCCAGAAATAACCCGAGATCCTGAGCCGTGTAACCAAATATTGAGACCCGCGTGTACCGTAGCCAAATATGGAACCACTCGAAACAGGCGAAAAGAAAAAGTGAGGGGGTGGCAGATAAAATGGTAGATGAGAGCCAAAGAGAAGACCCGTCTGAGAAGAGGTATGCGGGAACAAGTGTCAAGATGGAAAATACTTTTACTGTATGGATTGAGTTGTTAGGAATGTACATTTTTCAAAAATGAAACTTAAAGTTTTAGTTTTCAGAACGTGTTTTAACTGTTTGTCTAAGTCAACATATTGCGCAATATCTTTTGTTATTTATATGCCAGACGAAAATTTAAACGAGCAAGTATCTATTAATAGTACCATTTGAAAAAAAAAGAATGAGATACTTTAAATTTATATATAAATAGCTTTAATTAAATAACTATTCAGAATGAGACATCTATTTTTTTTAAATATACATTTGATTCAAAAATCACATAAAAGGCCAGGTATTAGTTGAGATTTTTATTTGTTGGATAGAAATGTCCCAATATTACAATATTAACAGAAAATATCTCGATATTTTTTCCATTTAATTTTAAGATAATAAAGAATTTATTTTAGAAATCCAATTTTTTTTAAAATAACAAACAAATATAAAGAATAACAGACTATTTAAAAAAATTTAAATGCAGACTCTTTAAGTTTGAAAGAGAGAAATAGGTAATCAAATCGGAAATATAATATAATCAAGAATGACACACACAATAGTATTAAAGAATTTGAATTTACTACCACAGAAATTCTCTTTTTACGTTTTAAGTAGAAGAAAGGAAAAATTAGTTTAAAAATTAAGTTCCCGCAACAAAAACATATATTTGAATGTTTGGAATTTTTATCGTTTCCATTAAAATATAATGTATTTTACATCCTAGTATTAGTGAGATTGAATTACTAAAAACAAGAATAGTACAATAAATGGTTAAAAGTTTACTTAAAAATTACTTCTTTTTCAGAGAAAAGTTGCATAAAACTTAACGACCATTTGTTATTTCATTTAATAATCACTAATTGTTAAATAATTACATGTATGTTACTTTTCATCAGAGTCTAAGTAAAAAATATTATATGTGACTAAAATTTTCAAAAAATATTGTAAGATTTAAAATTTGTATAAAATTTATATTTAAACAAGTTTAAAAATTTTTAATAGATGCAATTAGTTATATCTCTATGTCAATATTCGTCTACAACTAATGATATAATAAAGTTTAAAAATAAAAGAAATATGAAAATTTAGACAATATGTTTAATTAAAGCTGTTATATATATATATATATATATATATATAGATACTGATAAAAACTTAAAACTGTTTTAATCAAAAGGAAGTTATTCTTTTTTAATGTGAGGTTAAACGTGCAACACAGAACTAATACAAGTAAATTTAGCTAAGCTAATTAAATATTAGTATCTTGAAATTACTTTTTTAGTAGGGTACAGATTAGGAAATAGATAGCACAATAATGTTTGCACAATTTCTTTTTTTATATATATGCTGCTTTAGAAGAACTTTTTACACAGATAAAAATAAATTTAGAATATGTCCCGAGAGGAGGTTTTAGCACATCAACACAATGATTGCTAAAAAAAAGCCTTTGTAAATAAAGATGATTTGTAAGTGATAACAGAAATAGTAATTAAACTCTTCCCGAAACATTCTTAATTTTCTGTATAACATTAACTTCTGTAAATATTTTTTTCCAAAATAACGAGGTAAATATATTTATGATTCTGATAATTCATAATTATATTTGATGCTCTAATATTTTCCCCTCTTACTTTAGATGTTAGCAAGAAATAATAAAAATAATAAATTACGATTGAACTTCATGCATAACCCTTTAACGCGGGCAGTGGCTCTAATAGGTCTAGCCACATACTAAAAAATTTTCTCCAAGCGGCTGATGGATATTTAGTCTATCAAAATGAGTTAATTGAAGCTAAAACGCGTGAAAATCAATACAGATGGCAGGACGATACCTTTTTTTGCATTTCATGTCCTCTGATGGGTAGTTAAAAATAGTTTTTCTTGGTGTAAATCTACAAATTGTATCTTGATTACTATAAATAAAATTTCTGGTCTTTGAAAAAATTTCGACATGTCTTAAGTATACTTTTCTCTCATCTCAATGAATTAAGCAAATTTGCAATTAAAAAAATGTTTTATTTAGGTTTTTGGAAAGCTTTTATATGTGGATAGAGGCTCTATCCACTTCCCACATAGAACAGAAAAATGACCTAGAAATCTTCACTTTTCTCCACTCAAGAGAGAACATTTAGAATCATGTGAGAATGTTGGGGGTTCGAAATATGAACAAGCTTTGTTTACAATATGTGGTACAAGATTCTCGGGTTCGAAAATCTTTCATTACAGCTTTTCTGCTCGGAGAAAACTTTTGCATATTATAAAGTTCCACAGTAAATAGCTCATCAAATTTGGGAAATAACTAATTTAAATTCTCAAAAATATTACTTTATTTCTAACTTTTCATACTAAAATTAAATAAAATATAAATGTGGATATATACCAAGTTCAATGTATATTCTAAGTATTCTATATATATATATTGTTAGTAAGTGTATTCTATGTTGTACAATTATTTTATTGTTATTTAATTACACTTATACTTTGTATTTGTTATTAAAATAGTTATTACATAAATGTCATTTTTTCATAAAAAAAATTGTAATACGATTCATGATTTCTGTCCTGAAAAGTTAAATGTCCTAAGTGCGCAGTCTAGCCACTCTCCAGGAAAAAACCCTTGATCAGACTTTTTTTTTTGTGACTAAATAATGTTTATAGAGGATGAGAACATTACATTTATCAAGTACTTTATCACAAAAAAGTGTATTTTAGCTTTGTGCCCGTTAAAGGGTTAAAGTTTGTGTACCTAAATACAAGAACGCAGCGGAGTAGAGGAAAGGACCTATGGGAGGAGGGTTTGAACCCTCAAATCCCTCCCATTGATAAACCGATCGTTAATCTTTAGCATAAAGTTCATATCTCTGGACTTTCGACAACGTTTTTTTAAATGTAACCCCTTTCATGAAAGTAGTCTGAAAACGCAAGAACGAAGGAAATTTTATTGTTGTATATGCGGATGAATTAAATGAGATCATATATAAATTCGTATTGATTACTCTTCGATATTTTTTTCTTTTATAGATCATTTGTCCTTTGAAAACAATATACATTTTACTGAGAAAGAGAGAGAGAGATGCTTAGTTTCAAGATCACATAATAAATTCAAATATCATAATCCAGAATGATCGATTCCCACTGGAATTTTTTTAAGAATAGCGCTTTTCTTTCGTTAATACAAGTAACAGATTTATAAATTACTGTTAATTGGTAGGTATGAATGACAACACAGCATATATATATATATATATATATATATATATATATATTCATACTAAATTTCTGCAATTAATTGCAGATCAATAGTATTTCATGGCTTTGGCTTCAATGCAGAACTGATTATCATTTCTTGTCATATACGTATTCAGATTCATTATAAACAATCGTTTTCCCAACAAATGATTCTTTGATATTCGTTAAAATCTCTAATTAAAAAAATAAAGATTAAAATAATGTATTCTATGGCTTTTTCATTGAGTTTATAAATCGCGTTGATAGCCTTATATAAGATTCTTATACAGCTACATCATTTCGAAGGGCGCTTACTTATTACACCGTTCACCAATTTCTTCAAATCAAAAGACTTCGCCAAATACTGCCAACATTATTAGTATGATTAAACATGAATCGGAACGGTTTCCACTATTGGCTGAATATCGCGGCATTTGGCGACGTCTTTTGATTCGAAGTGGTCGATAGCATAATATGCAAGCACTCTTCGAAGATGGTTGGGGGAAGAGAAATAAAATGATGCAATAATACTACTAGGCATTAAAAAAAAGTGACATTTCTTATTAATAAACAATAAATTTTCAAAGGCTAAAATTTCGTAATTCGTATAATTTTTGGTTTGAAAATACTTACAGATTTCTCATGCACCTAAGTTTTAAACCTGTTGATTTTAAATGTTTTAGATTAATATCATTTTTAAATTACTCGATGAATTACTAAAATGGGGCTACATGATTTGAATCACATTCAAATAACGTGTGATATCTAAGAAGACATTCTTGACGAGGTAGATTTCAACATTTTACGTAAAGACTTGAAGGTTTTATCACATCCAACAATAGCTATCAAAGTTCTGTATTGACGCTGTTTAACATAAGCTAATCTCTTAACTAGCTGATGAGCCAAAGTTCTTATTAGCCAGGTTACTGTTATCCTGAAATACTTTTTCCAAGAAAGAAATCTAGAACATCTAAGTGAATGAGTTGACATTGTATTTGTGGGAGAAGTATTGTATTTGTGTTTGGGATATTATATAAAACCACAGACTTAACATTAATATATCCTTTTATTTTCTATCTCATAAATCTTTGCATGTCTACTTTCTTTTTCAAATATAGACTATTATACTTATTTAAAAATAAGTAATGCATCCGGAATAGCAAAAATGATGGAGATTTCTGAGAAAACACATTTCCTTTTCGAAAATATTTTACGTATTTTTTAGTGATTGGTTTGTAAGTTTTCAGAACAATGAAAATTCTTTAAAATAGTTTCAAAAATTGGATGAAAAATGTTATTTAAAAAAAATTTGCGTTACATTTTTGCTTTTTCAGAGCCTTATTACAATCAAATAAATACAACATTAAAAGATTTTAGAAGTAAAACAGAAATTTCATAAATGATTGACATAACATTCCTGAATTTGAGGTGATAGATAAACGAGAGCTTTGAATATCCTTTTTCCCTTTTGCTTTTAAATCAATACAGATTTAAACACAAAAGTAATGTCGTATATAAACCTCTATCAAAACACATTTTTTTTTTAAAAAAAAAGATTTGGTTATTGACGTCAAATATAAAGTTAGAGTACACAGAAGCCGAACTTTTTAAAATCTGTAACAAACATTTAAGATGGTGTGCAATTTACACAACATAAAGATGCTTAGTAATACACAACATACAGACGCTCAGTAATACACAACATACAGACACTTAGTAATACACAAAATAAGAATGCTTAGTAATACACAAAACAAGGACGCTTAGTAATACACAAAATAAGGACGCTTAGTAGTACAAAATTCGAAAGAGATACTCAATTATTACAAAAATTTATTATATTGAAGCATAAAATGAGGAGCTTTTCAGTTCAGCCTTTAGAAACATTTAATAACATCGTCTATTTCTGCATAATTCCACTTCCCTCTACTTACTTAAGTTATTTCTGCAATTCTCTGGAATTTCAAAGAAACATTTTCTCATAAGAAAACAATGGTATAATTTATACCCAACTTTTCGAAACGAAATAAAAATAATGAATTCTCAATATGCACAGTAAGATTATGCAACTGCAAAAAATTTTGAAGCATAAAATCATTCCTATTTGTTTATAAAATCTCAAGGTGTGAAAGATTGAATTATAGTGTCCTAATAGGAAAAAAAGGTAGACAATAATTCATTTGCATTCTCAAAACACAAATATTTTTAGAAGTTACGCAATACAAAGAATTTCTCGTTTTGTTTCGAATTTCTCATTTTCAACTGAAGAGAGAGAGTTTCATTCTTTATAAACGCACTCACGATTCAGTTCAGGCATATCTAAATGCTTATGTTTTAGGTAATAAATTCAGTACTTTTTCCTTCTGTGTGTTGATTTTTCCTTCATTCACATGGTTTTTAGCTAACATGAGAATGAACCATTTCTTATAAACAAACTGTACACAGCAGTCATATGTTTAATACTTAAAGCTAAATGCAGCAGTTATATTTTAAAGATATTTAGGATTTAAATTTAAATAAAATTGATTACTTAAAATCCATTGTTATCTTTACATGACTTTGTAGATTATGTTCAAAGAATTTAAAAAAGATAATTATTTGTATGTCAATGGTAAAATTATTTGAATCGAAAGAAAAAAACATTATTACTAAATAATTCATTGGTATATTATTAATTCACCCGATGATAAGTTAATTTCTCTTAAAATAAATTTCAGACTTTTTTATTATAAATACTATCACACTTCTACGCCCCGTTTTGAATTTTTACTAATAAAGTGTAATGAAAAAAAAAAGCAAAAACTGAAAAGTTTCAAGTCTATTAAAGTAAAATATTATTTATCACATCTAATCCATTGAAACTTGAGAAAAATCTTATATAAATTCAGAAGTTTTTTAAAACAAAAAACATTTTTTATTCCAAAAAAATTTAAAAATTTATATATTAAAAGGCTTTTTTAGGAAGACAATTTAAAACTACTTTTTAATCAAAATTTAGAATAAGAAAATAGTATATTTAATTAAGTATAATAAGTAATATTTATTTAATAAAAACTAATTTTATTTATTATTTAATACTTATTAATTAAGTATATTAATTAATAAGTATATTTAATTAAGATAATAGTAATTTAAAACACATGATGAATCATGAAATTTCTTTATTAATGATACATAAAAGGAAGTGACGCTTTATTTATAAATATTGTTTTCACTAACACTGTATTTTTTTAAAAAGAAAAGCACATCTGAGCATTTTTTAAATCTTTTGCCCAGTTATGTTTAAATTAATTTTTACAAAAATACGACAAGTACGAAGTTGTACTCCCAGAATTAGAATTATATTATGAAGTTGACATTAAACTGCGTCTTTTATGAAATTTTCAGTTGAGTTAAAGAAAAAGAGTTTAATATAAGTATTCTTCATACATTAAAAATTAAAACCCGACTCTAGACTCTTTTGATATATTACCAGTATTGCAACGATATGAAATGATATAGAAATATAGTTAAATCTTACAATTTGAATTCAATATCACTTGAGCTTTTAGACTGGTAATCAGTACCTATTCAAATGCAGCCATAAAAAAAAGGCAGATCCAAAAAAAAAAAAAAAAAAAAAAAACTTGATTGATTGCTTATTAATATTGCACTCAGAAACAACAAGGCTATTGGAAAAATAATTCCCAAAGAGTTTTCGAAGAAAACTAATACATCATTAAGTTGAGAAGAAATATAGGAAAATCCCAATGTCACAGATTTGACGAAGACTATTTTAACCAATCACTTAACAATTCAAGTTAAAAATGTCAACTTGGGGAAAAAAAATTTCTTTAACTCAAAATAAAAACAAACAACAAAAAAAAAAGCTATAAACACTACTGCTGAGGCCCGATTTTCAGTATTGACCTTATAAAACTCCAGAAAAACAGATTGGGGTGAGTGCTAATCAATATAACTGAGAAACGTTCGAAAAAATCACGATTCTGCAAAATATATTTTATTTCTCAGACATGAAAAAAAATGCTATACACACAATACGTAAGGAAAATTGTACATAATCATCTCTTGTTTTTTACTTGCCGTTATATTTTCCACTGAAATCGAAATTCTTTTTGAACATACCCCAAAACAGAACTTTTTATGTTGCTAGATTCCTCGAGAGAGAGAGAGACACACAATAATACATAAAAAAAATGAAAAAATTAATAGTAAAAATCGTCAAGTTTAAAAATAAGCGAATTAGTTATGTTATAAGAAAAAATATCTTCTCGCGTTCATTAAGATATCCGACTACGTTCGGAACCGTGATTTTAAAAAAGCGCATAAATGGATAATTGTCATGATATTGAGTGTCACTTAGATTAGAATACATGTATATAAAACTGTTTTAAGAACATTTTGACAAAAGGAAATTATTTAAATACAATATTTTGGCAAAAAATTAACTTGGAATAATCTTTTTTCAAATGTTATCCTTTCGTGAAAAATGCTTCTATTATAATAATATTTTGCCTGTATATAGCTCAGACCTCTCTACAGAGGCTCAACTAGAATTTTTGAAAAATTCACATTTTCAGAGTTACCACCTATTTAAATATATATATATAATTATTGGCGTTTTTTTCTTAAAATTGCTCCCCTCTGTTGTCGTAAAATATGGATAAACTCACTTCTAAGTTATATATTTCAAACATTCTAGTTGAGCCTCTGTAGAGAGGTCTGAGCTATATGCAGGCAAAATATTATTATAATTGAAGCATTTTTCACAAAAGGAGAACATTTTGAAAAAAGATTATTCTAAGTTAATTTTTTGCCAAAATATTGTATTTAAATAAATTTTTTTGTCAAAATGTCCTTAAAACAATTTTATACAAGCATTCTAATCTAAGTGACACTAAATATCGTGAAAATTATCCATTTATGCGCTTTTTTAAAATCACGGTTCCGAACGTAGTCGGATACCTTAAAGTAGATGAGTTAACTACACAAGTAAACGGTCGTTTTAAATCACAGTAGAACGCCATTTATCCGAACGTTTATTATCCGGTGCGTCAAATATTCGGACCAGTTTTTTTTTCTGTCAACCACATGTACTGTATATGAATAAGTTTTCGAACAGTGCAATGCTCAACAGTTGTTTCGCGTGAGGCCAAAAATGACGGGAAAACCCAAGGTCAGGGATATTTGAGGAATTTCAGTTGTGTGATTTGGTAAACTTCTGCTCGAAATATTAGGTCAGTTTGTTCCCAAATAAGGGGATGTATACGTGCTCTTTTGTTGAGTTGTGAACTGCTATGGTTTTGAATTCAAAAGCGAAGCGCAACGTCTTGAACATAGAGACAAAACTTAAAATGCGATGAAGATGAAAACCTGGATGGCATGCGATGCAGAAGGCTGTAAATTTCAAATGATGACGAGATTGTGACTTCCGTGCACGAAGAATCCGACCCTGTCGACGATGGAATGGACGAAGACGAGGACAACAACAGCAACGAAAGTATCAAAGGTCCATCAAATGCTGACGCGTTTTCTGCGTTAGAGACAGCTGTGGAGAGGTACAAACAACAATCAGAGTACTGTCCAACTCACCTATTTTGCTTTTTTTTCCAGCAAGTTTCCCGCATGTGATGATTTTTAATATTCGTAAAGTGTCCGGTTTCATATACTGCATGGATGACATTCGGTTTTCGATTATCCGAACAATCGCGTATTCGAACGGTGTCTCGGTCCCAATTGATTCGGATAAACAACGTTCTACTGTATTTATTAAAATGGAAAGTTTTCTTTGTATAGTACTTATAATTTATTTTTATTCTTGTATCTAAATTTTAGAATGAAATATATGTGTGGAACTATTGGGGAATATTATATATAAAATCTTTTTCCTTGAAAAACAATTGAAATATTCAAAAATGCAAAAGTGTGTTTATATTGCTTAAGAAACATTTAATGACACGTCCCTAATTACGTAATTTGATAAACACTACTTTCTAGGAATATAAAGAAGGAAGTCTAGCATTGTCAGAAATTGGTGTCACTGGTATGAAGGATGTTTGAACGGAACGAAAAAAGTTTGGAAAATGGCCAAATTCAAAAATACATGCGTTCTTTACCTAAGCTGTCTATTTATAACTTTTACTTCATATTAATTGTTACCCGTCTTTTTTTATTCGAAGAATATGAAAGGTAACGCAAGAGTTGTTAGTTAAACTGAAAATAGCGATTTTTGTATATGTATCGTCTTAGATAGTTAAATTCCTCATTTGTTTTCATAAAGAAACAAACATGTAAATGCAAGTATATTGTAACCAACTATTTTCTTATCTTTTTCTGCTAATGATAAAATAAAGATGTCACAAGAAAAGAAAGAAAAAAATTAAATATTAACAAATTGGATGGTGGAAGAGAGAAAATGCAATGCATTCTTTTTGTTATCTTGATGTAAATATATTTTTATTATTCGCAAATACATTCAAAAATACCGATGTTTTATATGAGCTTTTTTTTTCAATATTTATTTATTTTACTTACAGCACTAGACACATATTTGATAAATTTAAGTTGAATTTAATTTATAATAAAAAATTATTGTAAAAACTATGTGTGATAATCTTAGATCAATTTTACATAAAATTAGAATATCACTTAAAAGTCTTCTAAATGTTTTTGTAAAGCACTTCGAAATGGGAAATATAGTAGGACGTACAAGTTGTGCTTGAAGTACTTCTCGTGGAAATGACTGGTAATTTCAAATAATTTTTTCAGGCTTGTGTTCAGAATGTCTTGGATTTGTAGTACTGTCTTGAAATAACTGTACTAATATGAATATCACGGTTACACTTGATGATAAAAGTATATGCTCAAACTAATTTATATTCTTACTTTCACATTAATATTTAGAAATCAGAAATTTGTATTATATTTTAAGGCCAAATATTTTTTATGATTTTCATAACTATGGTTGCATTTTTTGTTTTCTCAGAAATCAATCCTTTATTATTTAATGCAAAGAAAAAAATAATAAATACTAATTCCCCTCTTTTTTTGAATAACGCAAATGATTAGTATATTCTTTTGATTTTTCGATTCCTAACTTCGACCAGCCAACACAGATACGTGACTGTTTTGCACTTAAGAAATATACATTCGTTGATACTCGAAATATTTTAAATTAATTGCCATTAAAAATATATATTCCAAAATCATAGCTATGCAATAGTCAGTCAAATCATTTTGTACTTTTTTATTGAAAACAATTATAAAATCCCCGTGTACTACAAAGTATGACACGGGACTTACAAAAGTGAGTATAAACACATATTACAAAGGAAAGAAAGAAAAATTAAATTCATGAACGATTACAAATATTTACAATAAATTTACAGAATTTTTCAAAAGCACTTCAGGTGGAAATAAGTTAGTGAAGATTCAGAGTCCAATTCATATTAAGTCTCTTGAAAACCAGTCTTAGGATGATTCGTTCTCTTTTAAACTTGGAGCACAGAAAGAGCACGCGTTCTACCTTTTCCTCGCCACCAGTATCACAATCACAAGAAGATGACGGAACTAAATTAAATTTGTTCAAGTATTTCAAGTTCAACATTTTGCATTAATGAGTAAAAGTAATGAATTGTCAATTAATTGTTTATTGATGTTGCTTTAGGAAGCAACAAGAGGGTTTTTTAACAAAGGAGCTCTAGTAAGTTTGAACGACAGTCATATGACGAGGTCGACACCCGATTTGTGGTACCCACTTTCCAAACTTCTATGCCCCACAACGTGAAGATTTTGAGCCTTGACACATTTAAGCCCTTCTTTAAGGCAGTACCAGGTATCAGGACTGAAATCCTTAATCTGACGGAAACAATATCGCAGCCATTATTACTAGCCTACCGTGACCCGAAATAAACTGTCTATGAGGCAAATAATTAAAGCGTATAAAGAATTAGTTACATTAAAATTAATTTAATTAATCGTATTAAAATAAAATGAAAGAATTAAATTACTTGCATTAAAATTAAATGGAAGAATTAAATTTATTGCATTAAAATAAATATAATTAGTTGCATTATTAAATAATGAGCTTTACTTTCTAAAAAAAAGTTTTACGAATAAAACATTTAAATTAGTACCTTAAATGTATATTATTTGGCCACCAATCATTTAATAATAAACTAATGTAATTTGACAATTTATGGACTGCTATGTTTTGAATACCTATGTTATTTTTCGTTCGTATTTGGTTTCTTACGATTATTGATGAAACTGAAATTTTACAACGCAAAATTTAAAGTGCTTTAAATTCGATTTATCATAGGAGCATTTAATAATCATATTTTTACATTTTTATGATATAATATTGAAATTTTTTGATAACTTATAAGTATTAATACAAAGGATGTATATTTAATGCGGTATTGCAATACAATGGGTCGATCCCAAAATTAAAAAAAAATATTTCAAATCCAGATTAAAAACGAAGTGAAAATTGATATGTCCAGTATGGACCAACTTTAAAAAAGTCTTGTTAGAATCAGAACTTGTAAGAATTCTTAACCTGCTCGAAGAGATGAGAAACAACACATAGTAATTAACCAAGAATAAGGGCAATATTATTTTAAGCATCTCCCAAGTTATTGTTACATTTGCAGCTATTATAGCAATGGCGTTTAGTATTTATTCATTTTATTTAATCATTAAACAAACCATATTTTATTTACTTAAATTGGTCAATGTTGAACAAAATAATAAACTGCAGATACATTAAAATAATTTCCTATTTTATTGTAAGCATGGATATTTTCTACGAAATAAATGTGCATAGAAATGTATTTATCGCATATTTTATATTGACATATATAGTTGCACCTAAATACATGAAATTTATAAGCAAATACTTTTTTTCGGAGAATTTATAAGAAATATACATTTTAACAGTCATTCTGAAAGATATTTAAAATATTTACAGAATTTTAGCTTCATACAATTTACGAATTAATATCAGATGTTCATTCCGTGAATAATATTAAATTTTTACAAAAATCATATTTTCTTAATTGATCCAACTTAACTTAAATTTATTTTCCAGTTTTCGAAAAAAAGCGTATATTTCTCTATAAAATATAAAATTTAATGATCATTGTAGTGCTATCAATTCTTGCTGTGCATTTTCCTTAGTAATCAATGTAAGGAAATAAAAAACACCCGAATCAATTTTTTAATTTTACTCTTCTGAAATATATCAACGACGTTTTCGTTTAAAGTAATAATTCCTGGGTTCTTACTTCTTACTCTTTTTTCAAACTGAATGTGTGATTATTGAAATTCAATAAAGAATATATTTTTCTTTCCCATCTTGTCTCCGTAAAGATAATATTTTTTGAAATACGTAGTACATAATACTTAAGAAAAATAGCGAGGGAAAGTCTGAAAATAGCTAACATTTATTGGAATATGTGTAGTCATATTTAAATATTAAATAAGTTAACATTAACGAACTGGTGTACACAACTTACTTAGGAATAAAATTTTACCTTCATCTTAATATACAAAATTCAATTTTGTTTTGAACATCTATTTTATTTTAAAAACCTCAAATAACACTTATGTGTTGATAGTTTTAAAAAAGAAAGCATAATCTTTAAAACACTCCCATCGATATTTTTGACATCACTGAAATATTTAAAATAACCACTCGGCATAATTTGTTAAAAAAGAACTATTTTACTGAAATAGTACGTAGTAGTTTATTAAATTTGTGTTCTTTAACTTTCACTTCTGAATTCTTCTTCCGATGTACTTATCTATACCGAAACTTGCGTCGGTTTCTAGAAAAGTAAACTTAGTACGATAAGTATAAATTGAAACGGAATTCTTCAGCTTCCGCTTAAGAAAATAAATTTATATTCGGGGTAAATTAAAGTGATTGAAAGTAAATTTACTTTCTTTTAAACAGTTGTTTTACTGAGCAGACTTCGAAAAAAGAATACAAATTCAAATTATTCTCTTTAAAAGGAGTTTAGAAGTAAGAAAATTCAGTTTTAGAGAAGTTTTCTACCCCAAAAGTTTAATATATATATATTTGTAAATCTGTCGAATTCAAAAATACTTAAGAATTTCAAATGAAACAACCGAGTTTCGAGTTAAAAATCAGAGGAAATAGATTTATTACTTATTACTATTCGAATAAAATAAATGTACTCCACTTAAAAATAATTTAGATAAACATCGTTTGCTTATATGTGAAGAAAAAATATTATCGCTCGAAAAAAGGGCATTATAAGTTTCATTAGACGCTTCCATGAGGTTCATTAGAGAAAGGGGAAAAAAAGATTTTTTTGAAAGCTTTAAACGTCTTAGAAATGACCAGATCTCTGAAAATAAATGTATTATATTAAATAGCAACGCTCATTATTTTATAATAAAAACATTGTTTTTACTATTGATATCTATTTTTTGTTCTTAAATTTCTGAAAATATATCAAATTTATAACCAGAACGGTACTTATGCATTGAACAGTCGACCAGTTTCGTCAAATCAAAAGACGTCGCCAAATGTTATGATCGAGTTCGAACGTGGGGTAAAAAAATGGTTTCCATTATTGTCTGTACATCTCAATATTTGGTGACTTCTTTCAGTATGACGAAATTGGTCAACAGTATGCGTAAGTTCCAAGAAAATTTATACATTTCACACATATTCTTTGATGATTATTTTGACAGATATATTTAGTACTAACAATTCCTCGTAAATCAAAAGAAAAACACGTTCTTGTTTATAAAAGACGGAGAGGGTTATTCAGAAAATAATATAATTATAAAAGTCATGAACATTTTCCTTCTAGTGCCAACTTTTTACAGTAGCACCTCAATTTAAGTTTTATGAAGATTATTTTACACAACGCACACTATTTTAACTTTTCTGTTTTTTAAATTTTTAGTATTGATAAGGTAAATTTGATTCTAGAGTTAACATTTTTTTTTTTTTAATTTAAGAAATGTCAAA
>BMAV01018500.1:35546-63800 GCA_019973955.1 Trichonephila inaurata madagascariensis
AATTTAACATGGTTTTTTGAATTTTTTTAAAAAATATAACCTTTTTAAAGTCTACCATATCTCGAAAAACCATATTTTCTCATTCACAAACTTTTAAATCTGTAAAAAGCTGTTCACAACTAAAGTATAAAAACAGTAACGGTATAATTTTAAGGGGATGTACAAACAAAACGTTCCAGTAAGGAACTAAAAATAAAGCCACCAAAAATACTTCATTATCGAACTTCTAGATAAATCTTCTACTTCTTGTACATCAACACATTGAGAACTAGAGCTAACATGTGGTCAGAGGTAAACAGATTTTGTGTGAAACTGATAAAAGGCTTTCATGATTTACACAGGTTTGATAAAGCTACGGGTTTAAATAACGGAATAACTGTATTTACGTAACGATACAGAAACGGAAATATACGGAAGTCACTCACAGAGAAGGATTTCTGATTTATAAAGTAAAATTCAGAGCAATTATATAATGGTTTTTGGTCTTGAATTATGTTTTTAAATACGAACCATTGCTTTAAAATTCAAAATTTTTTTTATAAAATAAAATTAAATATTTTTGGGTAAAATTTCCATAAAATAAGTATTACATAAAAATACACTTAATAAAAATATATTTATATAACAACTTAATTTGTGTTCCAAAGCGTTCATAATTAGGTGAATAAAAATTCTTCGAATAGTTTCATGTGCTTGATATTATTTAAAATATAAAAAGACCGAAATTGTTAAATAATTATTTTTTTTAAAAAGGGAATATTTTTCATAAATATACATATAGAAATATATTTAAAGTTATTTCCATCGGGCTTTTTAAGCATAATGATATTCAACATGACAATAAAAAGCCCGTAGTAAATGTTTAATTAAAAAAAATGCGTTTAGAGAGTTTATTTATTAATTTATAAAATATTTAACAGTAATACTTTCTTTTAAAAAAAGTTTTTTAAAGTTATAATTACAATTCCAAACTACTTTAATTTTTATTCTTTGTCATTGACATGTAATAGTTTCATAGTTATTTCCAAATACAAATGCCCAAAATTAGCTTAATCAAGTTACACTTTATGATTTTATGAGAATATTGAAGCAGGTAAAAATAAAACAATCCAAAGAAAAATGAAAATTAAAAGTATTTTGATTTTAATACGATATTGTAGGAATGCTACGATATTTTTTTTTAAAATACGATTAATTCTAAATAAAGTCAAGCAAGAAATTCTGTGTGTGTGCGTGATGCAGTTTTAAAACATATTTAATTTTTCATATAAATACATTATTTTAAACTTCAATAAAACGCAGAGAGAAAGTATACATTTTTAATTCTTTTCAAAAATGGTCAAGTTAAAACTTTAGCAAATTTACTTCAGCATACAATCATTTAAATACTTTAATAATTGTATTTTTATTATCGATTATTAAAAATAATTTCAGTTTTTATGCAAACACACATCCAATAGTTTTCAGCAAATATATTACAAAAATCTTTAACTCAATATATGTATTGGGAATTTTGTATCGTCAGTAAAACCAAAAAATCTTATAAGTCAATAAACATTAAAAATCATAAAATCTATTTAACACACAAGAAAAAGGGGGATGAAAACATTAAAAAAACAATTATTTGCTAAATTATTGGTTTTGTAAAATTAGTAAAAAGCACATTGCAGAATTTTATTTTTGTGTTTTAAAATTAGTAGTTAACCATAAATCCACCAGAAAAATTATCTTCAAAACGTAGTTTGTAAAATATGTTTAAACATCAAATTAAACTGTTTCAATACAACGACAGTATGTTAAAAAATTAAGAGTTGAAATGATTAACACACACGCTGAAATATTTACAAATATATATATATATATATATATTAAAAGAGAGAAAGTAGAAGAGAGAAAATCTCTCATATTAAAAAAATAAAAAAATAACTGGAAGCAATTTTATTTTGTTGCGACTTAGTCTTTTTTAAAGAAAGAGAAATATAAGAGGGGGGGGGGGGGGTAATGAAATACTGAAAACTAGTAATTTTTTGCATCTTTAAAATCACTGAAGCGAATCTTAAAACATATTTAACGCAAACAATACTCGACTTTAAAGCTGGTTTTAATATTCACAAAGCGAAAACTGAGTCATTTCTGTGACAGCAAAGAATCAATTTTTATAAAAATAATCATTTCGTCACTCAAAGCTTTGAAGATGGAAACAAATGAATATAATAAACAATCTTCACTTAAACCGTCATTCTTCAAAATATAATAAGAGGATTTCCCACATCTAATTTGTAAATGTGGGAAATTTCGTGTATCGAAAAGAGTGTCGCAATGTCGTGATTTTTCGCTCAAAGGGAGAGAATAATAGGTCACGCTGATGTTCATGGCAGGAACTGAGGAAGCACTACGTTCGAAAATACAATGATAATGAAGCTTTTATTTACTTATACAAAGTATCTAGCTTAAAATGTTTGAAATATTGTTTTTTTTTTATTTTTTATTGTTACATCAGGTTTAAACGTCATAGATCATTTACATTTTTACAAAAACAAGTTGCCTTTTTTTTTCAATATTAAGAATATTTATTGAGAAAAATGAAATTGTATAACTGTATAAAAATAACTTACGCTTTTACCTATATATATATATAAACTAATAAAACATTTTATAAAATAACACGAATTAATTCTTTGAAAATAGAAATACTTCGTCTTTTTTTGTTTCGACAATTTATTTTTTTCGTAAATTTTCTTCCATTTTTTTACGTTTTAGGGATAAAAAAATGGATTAGATAAAGAATTTTTTTGACAAAACCTCAATGATTTCAAAGTTATACAAATTGATGAATGTTGGATTTGTGATAACTAAACAAGAAACTATATGGATCTTAAAATGAATTGTTGATAGCAATTTTAGTCGTGGTCATATGATAAGGAAACAAATGAGTATTTTAGTTCTATACCAAATGCTTACGTTTTTAAAAGAAGTTTTTCTTCTAGAAGCCTTCAAGCACACTTTAATTTCTTTTGTTGAGACAAAGATACAAATAAATTTATTCACAAAAATATCAATATGTGGAACTTAAAATGATCAAAAGGAAAAATAATCATAGAAATGCTTTCAATTACAATCAAAATTATAACGAAAATATAAATGCTCGGTTATATATTAAAACATTTCTTTTTACATGAAATCAACCACAGGGCTAAATAAATACGTCATTCTATGCTTAAATAAGTCATTTTAAAGAATAAATTCATAAACATTTTTAAACTAAAATAATCATTATGGAGCTAACTACAGTTTTATACTTCTTATTGGAATAAAATAAAAAATTTTTGTTGAAGCAAAAAATAAAAATTAGTAGATGTAAATTTTTAAAAAGATTTTATTGTAATATGAATTATTTTCGTTACAAATAAATGTCAGACTAAAAATAATTGCTTCAACTTTTTTAAAATATAATATTTTTATTTAATCTATTAGAAGAATATCTTATATAATTGTGAAACATTAAACTAATAAATTTCAGAAAGTCAAACAAAAAATGCCCCAGAAGTACGAGTTTTGCATCTATTCTGATTATTTGTAAATATTCTGAAATATCTTTTGATTTAACGAATTCGAAAATCTATCTAATTGATTTTCTTAAAAAATTCTATTTTTTAATCTTATTTTAGGGAATTTCATTTTTTAGTTTTTAATTATAAATTAACGCGATCTTTAAGTTTATTGCAAGATATTGATTTTGAATGAGTCAGCCTGAGAGAAAAAAAAATCAAAATATTTCCAAATAAAATTGAAAAGATGAGTCGCTTCATGAAACTAATTTTGTTAATCAAAACCCTGATAAAACTAAATTAATAAAATAACTTCAAAATGTCTTTTTTTTTTTGTTTTGCAAAAAATTCAAAAGAAAACTTTTGACTCTGCACACAGCAATAGTTAAAATGTAATATTGTACATTTTGTGTATAAGCTTGTAAAAATAAATATAAAAGACAATTGCTCAGCATTTTTCAGAAAAAATCAGATATAAAATAAATTTTTAGAAGAAAGAAATTCTTCATTCTCGATTCTTCAGTTTAAGGAGACACAGCACGATTCAATTGACCAAAATCGGTCAAAAATTCAAATGAAATTTCTTAGTCTAAATTACTTTTTCTATAATTTTCTATAATCTCACAAAAATTTGAAAAGCTCTCATAGATAAAAATCAAGAATTTTTACTTTATGTTCGTTTTTATTCACACCCCAATGGCAAATAAAAACTTTAAACTGACTTCTCAAAAAGAAAAAAATAACCAGTTTATCTTCAATTAAAATGTTAGAACCTTTTTCCTATTGAAGCAAATGCGTTGATATATTTTTTTCTACCTATTCTTATTAGCGCATGTAACAAAAGTTGGTACGCCTTTTTGAATCAAAGCTATACTTATTTTTTTAAAAAAATAGTTAAATTTAGAAATGCATGTTTTTAGAAATTTTCAGTAACCATTCAGAAAAAAGAGTATTTCACAAATATCAATCATGTAAGTAGAAAACCCACACCAACGTTTGTTACGCATAGTTTGATGTACTTGTAAATCAAATTTCATGCGCGTACATTAATTATTGTAGCAAGAGCAGCATTTTATATAAAACCCCTTAATAAATATTTAAATTTTTATCTAAAAATTAAATGGTTAGCTTTTCGTAGTACTTTGAGCACAAAACCTGTTTTACATTTTTCATACACATAGGTAACTAGCAGAAAAACTTGTAGAAACCATTAAATCAAAGATTTTTTTTTTATAAATTGTATTATGCCCCCCATAAAAGAAAATTCTCTTTTACAAACCTCTTCAAGGAATAGCATCATGACCTTTAATTTCGCATCCGCCTTGCGGACATAAATAACTAATTAGCTAAACCACTACAAATCTTAAAATGTACGGCGATAAAAAGAAATGCCTCAAAAAACAAGGCAATTCGAAATAATTTTAATTTCCAACAAGGTCTTTTCCCTGTGCAATCCCTTTTGATGCAGTGAATGAGTTACTCAGCGTCTTACAAAGATTACTAAAACCTCAAAAATGCGCAACCAGGTAATCTACATTTATTGAAGTTGACTCAGGGCAGATGCTATTCGAAAACAACCGCAAACAAATTATACATTGCATTTGGCTGAAATGGAATGTAGAATTAACTTTTTCTCGGAAGTAGAAAAAAAAATTCTTTCCTCGTAAAAGCAATACATTTGGGTTATCGAAAAATATCTGCATTAAAAACAGTTATTTAAAACGCAGTTGCGTTTAATGTGTTGCATTTCCTAAAAAATAATAAAATGTTACAAAAATTATCGCATACAGTATTTTATGTCTATTTGGTAACTTTATGGGATTTATAGTCTGTTCTTTAATGTTTATTCTTAGCAAAATTTTCAAATCTATTATTTAGATGTGATATGCTGTGAATAATTTTAAATTTAATATATTCAACTTTTATTAATTTTGAATCAATTATTATCATATATTTTTTTTATTCACTTATTAACTGTGAATGAAAAAAGATTTGAACAGAAAGTGTTGGAAACGATGAAGAACATCCTAAAGTACTATCAGAAGCTTTAGAAAAGCTCGTAATTTATTCTAGAATGAAAACAAGTTTCCTTTTTTAGAATATGATATTTTCTCTGAATATACTTTCGCTTAGAAGAGTTAATTATATTAAGTTACAAACAATAGTTGAAAACAAGAATGAATTAGCAAAAAAGAAAAAAGAACAGAGACAGAAAACCAAGGATTAATTTACCTTGTAACACATTACAATGAATAAACACATTGTGGTATGCTAAACACCCACATGCTTCAAACCGCGTATTCAGTATTTGGTGATTTGTTTCAGCATACTCACATCTCTGATTTCATTAACTTAAATACATATTCATTTCAAGATACACAAAAGTTCATTGGTAAATCTTTTTTTTCAGGACTTTTTAATCTCTTATAATTAATAGGTTCATCAGGTAAGTTTTCATCAGAAAATAACACATAATTATCGCTAATTTAAGCATTCAAATATTTTAATACCTCTTTATTTCTTAGGATTAAAGATGGCTGTTTAAAAAGTGTTTTTATTTTTAAAGAACTTTAAAAGAGCTAAATATTAACATCTATAGAGAAAAATTGTTAATTTTGAATTAATTATGCACTAGAGCAACCCGAAGGCTATTTATTGGCAGCGAACATAGTAATTTTAAACCGCGTTCAAATGTCGTCGATGACAACAGAAATTATACTACCCTTTCCTAATTTCCATACCTCATCAAGAGAACAACTTTGAGGCTCAGTTCCATTTAAAATGTTTCCGTTATTCTGCATTAAGGGTCATTAGTAAAAAAAAATGAGAATCAGGAAACATAGCTAGATTTGAACATTGCTGTCACCGAACGCGAGATACTGATCACTTGGATTCATAAACCATATAAGAAGGGGGAAAATATTATGAAATCTTATTTCTGTAACTAATATTTCTGTACTTCATTTTATTCAACGGATTTTCGCAAGACATTATTTTAATACCTTTATCTACCACTCACTTTAAAATAACATAGAATAACCAATTTTACGAATATTCTGATAATACTTAGCAGGAATATTCCTTGAAATCCACTCTTCCAAGATATATGGCCACATGGGTTCTAGGATGAGTATTTTAGCGAGGAAGGTGAATAGTTTTATAGTAGAAATTGCGTTCTCAGCTGACGGCGTTTTCAGTGGATTGCAAAGATTATTATTTTTGCCCCGAAAAAATAGTTAATGTCAAAATTTAAGTGTATTTTTTTTTTTTTTTTTTTGCATGTTGATGAGGACCTTAAAAACGATTTAACTCTTTATTTTAAGTGAACAATGTATATATCTAATTTTATAGTAGAATATCTTTAATTAATTAGCTCTAACGGATTAAATTTCCCAAAGTTGAGTATTTTGTTTATGTATATCCATTAATTTTCAATGAAGTGATCCAAAAAAAATTATTGCATGAAAAAAAAAACTGCAGTAAATCATAATGCGGTAGATAAAGGGTTAAACTCAATCAAGTATCAATGAATGAGTGAGTGATTATTTATGAAAGCGAAACAGAAACTAAATCAACTGGGAGAGTGGTTTCCCACCCACCCCTCCACCAGCGTTGTTGCGCTGCATTTAACGTGGACTGCTTTCTATTTTTATATGTAACTTCAACAAATTGTTCTCTGTTCAATTTATTATGATGAGTGGATAATAGAGCTTTCTCTAAGGTTCCACGTAAATGTATATCCATTACCGTTACCTGAGTGAATATTAACATCGCAATATTTAACTACTCGAGTTCTTCTGGCGACGGACCTCGTAATTTTGAATCATGGTCAAGTGAAGAGGACAACACCTGAACTGGCACCCGCCTCTTCTACCTTTCACACCAACGGGAGGACATTTGATCCTCGACATATTTAACGTGCAACGGCCAATTCTGCACAGCGGGTCTTCAATGGTACAAGGCTCGAACACATGACACGCCATCCACGTTTCCGTTACCTGGACCACTAGGCTGTCGCACCATGAATCTAGTATCAAAGGCAACATCTAAATTAATTGCTCTCAATATACCATAAGACAATGATTCTCAAACTGTGAGGCAGTCCTTAGAAAAGCGTGGTAACCCTACGGGGAGAGAGCGAACACATATCAAAAAGTCGAAAAATAAGATTTTTTCAAAAATTTATAACTTTAAAGTAATTTATTTAAACCATCGATTTTCTCTTGAAAGTAACATGTACAAAATTTAATACTTATTTTGTTTATTTGTATGGTGTATAATAAAGGTATTATTGTAGTTTTAGCGTCAAAGTATATTATTATAACACTCAATACATTGTTGAGTGTTGGGGGGAGGAGATGAAAATTAGAATTGAAAATTGGGTCGCAAATACAGGAACTTTGAGAAGCACTGCTATAAGATGGTCTTCAGTCGAAACGAATTTGGAACCCATAATGGGAGACTGACTACATATTTTTCTACGAGGTTATATTAACCACAAAAATTAATAATATCCATATAATATACACTATAAGCCTTTTACTTATCGATGGATTATTTATAATCGTTGCATTTCAAAGTGTCGTGAGGGCTGTCAGCGACCTGCTTCATAATTTTGATTCATGGACACCTGAGCTAAGCAACCCGCTCGGAAAACTTCCACACCCCAGTGAGGACTTAAGCTCCTATGTAAGGCACCAATGCCTTTATAAGGCGAGTCTTTAATGACAACAAGAATCAAACCTATAACTCGACAGAAATAACGCCGAACACACGAGTTCGAGTTGAAGACCGATGAGGATCCACCGTGCAGAGGGAAGCTGATGCACGTTAAATATTTCGAGGCTCAAATGTCCTCCCGTGGGTGGGATGTGGAAGTTAGGATAAGGGTGCCAGTTCAGGTATCGTCCTCGTCATTTGACCATGGTTCAAAATTACGAGGTCCGTCACCAAAAGTTCTCGTGTATAGCTGAATAGTATGACTTTAATATTCACTCACTCAACGCCAATTACAAGTTCATGGCCATGACCAATTGACTATCGCATCCACAAGCGTCTTATTGGAAATAAACAATAGTTTTTTGAATTTATCTTATATTTTGAAAAAACAAAATGATCGCGTGAAAATATTATATTTAAAGAATAATATATTTCCTTTCTATTCCATTCATAATATAATATCGATGATGTATCGCTTCGTATCGTAAAATAATAAATGAAAGGCTTATAGATGATTTTCAATCTCATCTTGTCAAAGTTTGCAATCTTTTAAAAAAAAAACAACATATATAGATAAAATATGAGAATACACATGATTTAAGATGCAGTCAAGCTGAAATATTTTAGCTAATAAAAAATAATAAAATATTTTTACAGTGCAAACTCAGTCTAAAGAAATGGAAAAATAAGCATTTAAAATCGCATTAAAAAATTCGTAAAAATCCAAGTTTGATTTGGTCCGTTTTGTGTTTTTAAGTTTTGAGTGTTTAACATACTCAGACTGAACGAAGATGAATGAAAATCAACACTTAAAAACCAATTGAAAAAGTTACAATAAGATAAATCATAATATAAAGTTTTCCTTTCCAATTTTTTCCCCTTCTTTTGAGTATTATTTTGCTCTAATCAGTAATTCTTTTAACACAGAGGACTTTCTCTCTCTCTCTCTTTACACAATACATATTTGTTAAAATACTCCTCCTAATATTAAAAATGGTATAAATTTATTTCCAGATTAGAGTAGTATTTTATACTCGATCAGAAATAAACCAGTAGTTTTATAAATATTATTCTATTGTTATTTATTATTAATTACATACATTTATATTGACTTAAAAATGTTATTCGTAATATATAGACATGAGAAATATAAACATGAAATAAAATATCCTGTACATGAACTGTTAGTACTGTGTGTTTACCTCTAATATATAATTATTTTATATACCGATATTGATAAACCTCCTGTATAAATAAATGTCTCGAATACAATAACTCCTTACCAATAAACAATGAAATTTTACATTATTCTGAATACATTTTTTAAAGATCCAGTTTAAGAAAACATATTGCACAACAATCAAAATTTTTAAAAGAGAAAAATTGGAATATTTGCATTTAAAAAAGGAATTCAATGTTTTTGAAAAGATAAATATAGAATGCAAATATGTTAATCGTGAAGTTACGTAACATTTAATGATTTGGGAAATGTCTCGAATTTTTAAGCGCTGTAAAAAAAAATGCTATTGATATAATATTATACTGAAATAGATTACCAAAATAATTTTCAGAACGCAATATTTTTTCCCAAATAAACCAAAATATTATAGTAACTTCTACAAAATACTTTTATCTCCCGGAATAGAATAATTAATTTTACAAATCAATTGTGATACGCTATTAGTTGCAATTGTAAAAGCAATAAACTATTAATTATTTTGGAAGATTTTTACCGTTGAAATATTCAAAATTATACGGAAATCCTAGCATTTTATTATTTTATATACAGTATTCTATGCAGAAATAAAAAAATTTTTGGTAGTGTTAATTACGCTGAAAATAACTGCTTTTATATGCTAATTTATAAAAAGGCAGGGATTAGACAAGTCAATTTTGAGCAAAAATAATACAATTGTAATTGAATTTTGGCAATATATTATAAACTCTTCTCGTCTTCATAAACACATGAAATCCAAGCGAATAAAATTCACTGTATTAATTAAGCAATAAGTAGATTGCATGAGTTACTGCTTAATAGATACAGTTTTAATTTTATCATTCCGTTCGAAGGATATAAAAAGAAGTTTCCTTTTCCTTTGATTCGCCGCTTGTTGTCGCAGTCTTTTAATCCAGGAAAGCGGCGATTAGAGCTTGGATGTTTTTTCAACCTCGTCGCTGTTTGTCATTCACCCTTCACCAAGGATCATGACCAAGGTCATTAGAAACCTATAAAAGGTGACTTTTTTTTGTTTTACCGTAACATCTCATTTGGAGGTGTTGTGGTCAAAGGTATAATAAATTATTCAAAATCAAGCAATACATGAATGAATAAAATTATCTACCGCAAGGGTGTCAAACTCAAAGGCTAACTTGGGCCTCAAAAAAGTCAGTATTCATAGAAACATAGGTACCGTATTTACCTAGCTGTGATACATTCAAAATAAATACTCGCATTTTGTTTAATAATTGCAGCGAAAAAAGAGTATAATTAATAAAACGTTTAGCGAATTCTACCTATCTTATTTTTATATTCTGCGTCGGTTTGTTATTTTAATATTTATTATACATTATATTGGCCGATATATTGGTAAGGCCGCAAAAATGTCCGTCCTCATGCGGCCCGCGAGTATAACACCCCTGATCTACAGTGTTGCTTGATTGATTGATTGAATATTAACGTCGCATTGTTCAGCTACACGAGGGCTTTTGGCGACGGACCACGTAATTTTGAACCATGGTCAAGTGACGTGGACGACACCTGAGCTGGCACCCCCTCTCCTAACTACCACACCACACCAACGGGAGGACGTTTCAGCTCTCGACAGATTTAACGTGCATCGCTGCCCTACACGGCGGGTCTTTAGTGGTACTGGGCTCGAACTCGTGACAAGGCAAGCCACGGTCCGATACCTATACCACTCGGCTACCGCGGCCACTCTACAGTGTTGCAAATTTCATAAACGTTGAGCAACGAATTAACGCAACGATACATCGGAAATTTCTGTAAATACGTATGATATGTGTGAGTCACAATATTTGTCTTTTAAAATACCAAATGTTACATTACTATTTTCAATTTAAATTTGTTTGTGTATTGTTTAAATAGTAAATTTTAAAGAGAATCAAATTTTTATTTTATTACAACAGTACTGGGATTGTACATTGGTAATATGATTGAAACTTGTGACTTGGTCTAAGTGATGCGTACATTGCTAGAGAAGGTAAATTTTTTTCCCCAGCATCCGTCTATGGAGGATTTTGTCAAAGAGGCCGATATTCGATTAAATAAATTAAATGTTGGCCTAGTCCAAGTCCGAATAGTGACGGCCTGAGTGAGTGAGTGAGTGAATATTAACGTCGCACTGTTCAGCTACACGAGGGCTTTGATGACGGCCTGAACTCGAACTGTTTCAGTTTTCCTCAGATCCACTGCATTTTTTTTAACAAACAAACAAAACCGTGTATATATATATATGTGTGTGTGTGTGTGTGAAATAAATGTAAAACATAAAATAAATTAAAAACATAAGTATAAAGACGAAAAAGGTGGGGATCAAAATCTATTTAAAATTTATTGAAATAAAATAGAATTTATTTCTTATCTTTCTTTCAATTTCTATTTTTAAAAAAAATTAAACCAAAATCTCTGAAATAGATTAATATTTTCAATTATAAAAGTGATATTTATTACAAAAATAATAGTTTATTGGTGCATACGAAAATTCGAGAAGGAAGGCTGTAATGTTAAAATCTGTCCTCTCGACTCCAGGAGATTATGTTAATGAGTCATGCGTAATCTAAGCAAGTTTGTCACGTAAAAATGCTGAAAACATGAACTCAACAGCGGTTCCTATCCTTCCGAATGGCAATTTTAGTGGCTTGGAGTGTGATTTGACATTTTTCTGATTTTGTTTTAGACATTATGCATAGTAGGGTGGATCGCGGTTATGTGAAAAAAAAAAAAAATTATTGTTAATCGGAACCTACCTATGAAAAAAAAATGTTCTATAGAATGAAAATTTAAAGAAAAGTAATTAAAAATATTATTTCAAAATTTAATACTGCCACGAAAGAGTTTAATTTTCGAAAAAAATGGAAAACCTTATTTTGGTTGAATAATTTTAGACTCAAAATAATTTTTTTTTTACAATATAAATAATCAAAAGCGATGATTACTGATAAGCGAGTACAGTGTATGTGAGTAGCGGATAGTAAAATGTACATTGCAACATTTCGAAAGTTCGAGCCTATACCCCTGAAAACCCAAAGTGTAGGGGAGAGCGATGCACGTTAAAACTGTCGAGAGCTCAAATGTCCTCCCGTTATTGTGGTATGGTAAGTTAGGAGAGAGGGTTCCAGCTCAGGTGTCGTCCTCGTCACTGGACCATGGTTCACAATTACGAGGTCCGTCACCAAAAGCCCTCGAGTAGTTGAACATTGCGACAACGTTAGCATTCACTCTTTCACTAATGCAACATTTCGAAACCCTTTCTCTCCTCGTACTACCGCAAGTTTTTTTCTGTCTTCTGCTTTATCATGCATTGTAATTTCTCGACAGCAGATTTTTTTAAAAAAATTTACTACTAATAAATCTGGAAAATAAACGATGTTTTTCTCTTGTAACTATTTAGCACGTTTCCTGTCATCTTAAGAGGACTTGGTGCTCTTTGAGCTACTTTCTTTCTTTATATATTTAAAAATTATATTTTAACATTTTATACAGTGTTTCTATTCAAAAAAATGATACAAAATGAATTTTTTCACATATTTTTAACACAATCTTAAAAATTTTAATTTTTTGAAGAAAATTTGGAAAATTTTAAAATCCTACTCCTTTTGTAATTATTAATTTTTTAACCTGAAATTTTTTTGTAATATTCTTATATGGATGTCGTAAGCAACTTTAGGGATTGATTTTACAATAACTTAATTCGTTTTTGAGAAGAAAAAATAAAATGTTGATATACATGCTAAAAATCAACGAAAAAGCCAATATCTCTTACATTTAAATTTTTTAAAAAAAAAGTACTCAGTTTACAGCAAAACGGATTCCTAATTTTGTTACATGCTTTATATGCAACACGCAGCAAAAAAAATGGAAG
The DNA here is from genome assembly GCA_019973955.1 of Trichonephila inaurata madagascariensis. Classification (NCBI taxonomy): domain Eukaryota; kingdom Metazoa; phylum Arthropoda; class Arachnida; order Araneae; family Nephilidae; genus Trichonephila; species Trichonephila inaurata. The sequence continues at coordinate 48,916 of BMAV01018500.1, forward strand.
TGATTGGTAAATAGTTGTGGAAGGAGTAGCATTTTGAATGCACTAATGTTTCGAAAAGCACAAACTGAGAAAAACCACTTTAAAGTTTATAATTCTGAAAAAAAAATATAATAAACTTCAATAAACTAAAAATACCACTTTAAGATACTGGTTATATATTTTTCTTGAAAATAATTGCATTTTCGTATTTTTTCAACTCATATTTTTATAAATGATGAATTTTAAGAAGGTATTAATTTCACAAGAAAATTCAAGAAAAATGTTAAAAAATATTTTTTTTTCTTTCATGACATAAAGTTTAGTTTTTTCTTCGCATAATATTGAAGTATTACATTTGTATGAAAAACATATCAGGAATAAGAACTGAAATTATGAAATTATTAATATAAAACGCCTTAATTCAAAAATTTCACATGCATACATTTCACAAAGAAGAATTACATTATTGTATTGCCTCGAAAATAGTCTGCTTTATGTACTACACATTCTTTTTTTATATAGTTATTATTTATCTTTATAAAACAGATTTTTTTTATCATAGCGCTTTTTTTTTCTAAAAAGGGGGGCTTGGCTGAATTGCCTAATTTGCTTTCAAATGAAGTTTTCTTCAACTTCTATCTTTCCGACTTGCACAAATGATATATCAATCGAAAGATAATAATGCAAAGAATAAGATTAAATAAAAAAACGATAGGTCGGTCATTTTGGGGGTACCAAGTCCCGTTAATAAATATTAAAAACTACTGAAATGCCTATTTTATTTTTAAAAAAATTTCTTTGACTTTTTACCATAAAAAATTCAAATATCTCTAAACTTCATTCCCCTCGTGACAGTACTTAACATAAAAATTAATTTTTCACGTTATTTTTTCCTTCATCTACATACTACAAGACATCTTTTCCGCCTAGGCATGTTTTGAAGTCTAGAAAAAAATTTCCCACACAATCCCCACTCCAATGAATAATAATAATTAACACGCCAACAATAACGAATCTGAGGCACATTAAGTTTACGCCAAATTAAGCAAAACCCTACAGGCCTGTAGAAATTAAGTTATTAATTTTTAGCTCACTATTATTTTATATAAATTCGCTTATTAAGTGCTAAAGGCCTCAGAAAGGGGGCTTTACATTCACTGATCCGGTCTTAATAAAATTTTAAGTATGATTATACAAGGAAGAGCAATGTTACTGCTGTAGCATTTTTTAAAGTAAAGTTGATGTGAGTGAGTGTATTTTAACGTCGCACTGTTCAGCAGCACGAGAACTTTTGGCGACAGACCTGGTAATTTTGAACCATGGTCAAATTAACGTTGATTTCCCTCATAAAGGAAATATTTCACAGAGAGTAAGATACTTCTAAAGAAAGACATCCGAAATGAAAGCGATAAATAAACAAATTTTGAGAACTTTCTAATAAGCATCATCTTTCAAAGAAAAGAACGTCTTAAGGCTTCCAAAATTTGCGGAGCAGATTGCAATAGCGAGTCAAGTGAATCCGCACATAGCCTAATCACATTACTACTTAATATGTCATCCGCTGCATTTCTCCATCGTCAACACTGACCACGTTGTTTACACAGCACGCGTCAGTACAAAAAAGGAAATAAGTCGAACACTTCAAAAGCGTATCAAGACCTCCAGACGCCGTGTCTGGAGCTCAAGCTAAGGAATAAACGCCAAGATAAAAGAAACAAGGCTAGGCGCTCGTAAACTTGTGCTTACTCACATACCGGACCATTTCCGCATATATTAAAGAGAAGTATACGACACAAACAATTGATTTATGCATTCTGTTTTAATTAATTCATTACCATATAAGAGTTAAACTTCGGGGCAATGGCTTAAAAACGTTTGATTCTCATGGAATCAGCTAAAACATCCGGTTGTTATGCATTTATTTTTTAATTAAGGGAAATAAAATGGACCTCCCGCTTAGTTTCAGTAATTACATGTAAATGGAAGCAACTAGAGAGTATTTTGAATCTGTTTAATTGAATTATGTAAATGTTTGAATATATATCCCTTGTGAGCGTTCCGCAAAATTTAGTGATATTTGAAACTTGCGACAGTCGTTTTTTAGAAGTATCTATAATTCTTTAGTGTTTGCCTTGTGTATACGGCATAAAATAAGATCCTTAGTGAATTTTTGTCAAAAATTCAGTTTTATTATCGTGAATATTTTTAAAAATAAAGATTAACAAATCATATTTGAGAAATAATTATGCACACACAAATGCTCCATTTTCACATATTTATATTATATATATACTCTGATTAAATCAAAATTTATATTGTTGGCCACCAAATGATGTTCGAAACATGCAATAAAAATATGGACAGTAATTTCAACAAAAGAAGTATTCTAAGCAGAAGTTAACAGAAATGTTTATATCCAGGGATGAGTGTGTAAACTATTTTTTCCTATCCATTATACACCATTTAAGCCATAACTAACAATTAAATATAATTAAGTATTTAAAACTCAAATAATTCCTTTGGGCGTTTGCCAAAGTTAGACCTTGATAATACATGCGTCATTAGCCATTTAAAAGAAAAAGCGGATTAAATATTATTAAACATACTTTACATTACTCCAAATATTAAAATATAATGACACTATGTTTCATCTCGCTTTTATTTAGACGCATCATTAATGGTCAAATTTTCATAATATTTCGATACAAAAAGTATTAAAAAAGTGATATTTTTATTGTAACAAACTTTTTTTTATATTGTGAATTTTTATCCGAAAACAATTGAAGTGCTGTGTATATAAATATTCCTTACAGTATATATAATCTCTCAATTACTTTTCTATATATATATATACATAAGATAATTAAACCAATTGAATCTTTTATCCTTAAATTAACAAAAATTATAAAATCATTAATCTTTACGAGTTGTTTGTTTCATTCTACTTCTAATGGAATATCTATACGCTAATTGAATTTAAATCATTTTGAGATTATAATTTTATCTAAATAGATTTAATATTTGATCACACAAAGCAAAAGAGATGAAATTTGTTAGAAAATATTTTCTTAACGAGTGGAAAAATTTTTTTAACTGGTGGAAATATTTTCGAATATAAACTTAACCGCACACATAATCCAAAATGAAAAGTTGTATTTTATATTATTTTGTATGTGGAGATGAAATGCACAAACAAATATTATTTGATTAGCCATTTTCCTTAGTGATTATTGATATCAAACTTAGCTTATGGGGACAAATGGCGAAAGACTTTATAATTTTGGACCATGGTCAATCGACAAGGACGAAACCTGAGCTAGCACCAAATTCTCTCCCAACTTTCGCATCACGCTAACGTAAGAGCTTTTAGCCTTGACCTGCATCAGCCAATCTACAGAAAGCGATCCACCGAATGTGAAAAAAATAACAAGTAAAAATAAACATCTAGCATTTTTCAAGTTTTTCATAAAAATGTTGAAACCACGAAAACCAAACTTGCAATCTTATGCAGCTTCTTCGGATTTGTCGGGAAAAAATTAACGATTTTTATTAATACAATCTGATTTATTTTTGAATCTCGTCATAAAAGCAGTATACTCGTTACTTGTAAATACCAATTACAATGTGACTGTGCGTGAGTGTTTTTAAAAAGATCTCCAAAAATATTTTCTATTTTTATAATAGCACAGATCTAGTATGAATAGAAAGCAACCATTCTAAACATTGTTAGTTTCTTCTTTATCATTAGTACACTTCAGGTCCCATTATATATGTCTAGCAACCACAACCTTAAAAATCAGTATGAATGGAAAAATATTGTCATGACAATTATATAAAATAATACACATTATCCGTGTATTGAATTGAAGTTTGTTGAACAGGGTCTTGTTATAATGCACAAAAATGTTTGTGTCTTTTAAATACTTAAAAAGGTTCCTCATCCTTAATTTAAATTTTATTATACCACACTCTTCTAAACTGAAAAATATTCTGAATTTACAAACAATACGAATTAATAAACAAATCTAATAATTTAATTCTAAATAAAATTTTGTTATTCAATTCCCCCCCTCACACACATGAATACATAATATCACACAAAATGCATTTAATTTAAACTAATATTTAAACCTTTTGCACACAATGTCTATACATGCGAATATGCAGAACTCTAAACAAAACCTCATCGAAGCTTTTATGCCTTTCGTATAAGATTGTTTATTTTGTCATACGATAGCGTGCTAGTAGGTTTAAGTTGCAATTTGAGTATTCAAAAATAGGTTACGCAATCCGATATAGAATCAGCTCTTTCAACATTCGCCATCAGATGATTTGGTTCAATAGGTTACCCTGTTTTATAGATTGGATTTATTCAAAACGCGCAGTTTAAAGATATCGGACTATTATGACAACTTTTTTTTTAAAAAAATGGAAATAGAGATTTTTTTTTTAGATTTATTTAGTACATCTTAAGAGAAATATGGTAAAATTAAGAGGAAAAATTGTTACTAAGATGGAAAAAAATTGGCAAAAATTTACAAAAAATTACATAAATGGGGCCCATTGTGAACAAAAAAAAAAATAAATATGCACAAATTTTCAATTTTGATGTGTTGTTTTGCTATTCACTTTTGAAATGACCTTCAGGATAACAGATATTTGAGTTTTTGCAAAAACTAGAACACTTTATATTAGTTATTATATGAAATTTCTAAAAAAAACAGTGATTATACTCACATAAGGGACAGTAAGTTTGTAATAAAACAATGATTGATAAATCTGAAGGTTAAAATACTTCTACTATTATACAGAACATACACAAAAAAATTTCAGTTGATTATTTTCAAAACTTTTTGAGCAATCCCTGTCCCCGTTCGAGCATTCAAAAAAAACCCCCCCATTTTGAGTAAAACTCATTTTAAAGTATGACATCTTGTTTAAAGTAGTGTGGCATCTGCTTTTAATAAAACACTTGTAGTTTTTGTTCTAGTGAATGGAAAATAATAAACTTTGTATTTTTATAAAGCTAATAAGATGGCTTATAAAATAAAATCATAAAAAAATTGTTAATTTTGGCAAAATTCTCGATTTTTGCGTCGGATACCTAAGATGATACTCAGGGTAAGTGTTTGATAAATAATTTCTTCATTAATAGTTGCCTTACAAGTAACAAATTTCTTATCGTACTAAGGACAGGGAGACACCACTGTAATAAAAAAATGACGTCATAACAGCTGAAGAAAACAATTTTTTGAATATCCATATAAAAAAACAAAAAGAAAAATCGAATGTTTTAAATAAAATTAAGGCATATAGTTAGTTCTCTTCAAGGAAAAGTTAAACTATTCTTTCACAACCCAAAAAAGCACAGAAAAATAAAATGTTAGTTCATATCCCCTCTCGTGGCGACATGTTAGGAGAGGGGGGTGCCAGCTCAGGTGTCATCCACGTCACTTAACCATGGTTCAAAATTACGTGTTCCGTCGCCAAAAGCCCTCGTGTAGCTGAACAGTGCGACGTTAATATTCACTCACTCGTGGCGACATACAAGAACTACTTAATAAGTACGAATAATAAGATACATGAGCTAGTGTTCATGAATGTTGAACAAGTTAAGATTGATTGATCGTTTATTAATATCGCATTTAGGAGCATCGCTAGGATCATTGATTATGGATTTCGTAATTTTGAACTATAATCAAGTGACGAAGACGACTCCTGAGTTGGCCTTCCATTCTGAATGAAAATATTTAATGTGTAATAATATTAGAGTACCTAATGGTTTTCTTCAATTGAATATAGTAACTATATATAACTTAAACTTCCCAGAAAATACTGAAATACTAATTTAAAACTGAATTTTGCGTGATTCTTGCTTGTGATCAGAATTTTTTTTACATACATAAAAAGAGAAACATCCTTTTTAAAATAACAATGGATTAATTATTAATTTAAATTGTGTATATGGAAAAATATTACCTTATAAAAAATTTAAACATTGTTCTCTGCAGGTAAATTCATGATAAAAAGGATTAGAAAATCAAAATACTTTTTTTTTTTTAAAATCAATACATAAAAACTCACCATAATCAGCTTTGGATGTAATTTATTGTCGCGCTTTAGTTGTAGTTAACTTCTACTATTTCCCCGCATTGAAAAAATAATTAAAACATTCTTCAATTCAAATCGAAATCCTTATCAATGAAATATGATTCATAAGAAGGTTCTCGAAAATAACTTTTTTTGATACGTATTATCTTCTAAAACAATTTTATTTTTCCTATAATAGAAACTGATAATTTCTTAAAGAATTTTAAAAGCTGACATTATAATTCGATTGTTATTCTTATATAATTAATTTCGATTTTAATAAACAAAAGAATCAAAATGTGCTATAGTTTCTCGGGAAGCGAATTTATCAAGAAATTGCTGAACAAGCTGGAGTTCGAAAAATGTGAAACACCCTAAGCAGCCCCCCTTTGTTTAAAGTAATGGTCTCTTACTGGGAGGGGGGAGGGATTTCAACTTTTGCGACAGCAAGGTGACGACTCACCCCAATGGCATGTTGCAGCATCATCCTAATGGGGCTTGTTTCGAAATATTTAATTACGTAACCTACACCCTAACTATCCGACTACCCCAAAATCATGATTTTTTTTAAAAAAGAAATTGACAATTTTTTTTATGATTTTATTTTATAGGCCATCTTATTAGCTGTATAAAAATGCCAAGTTTTCTTATTTTCCAATCACTAGAACAAAAACTACAAGTGTTTTAGTAAAAGCAGATGCCATTAACTTTACATAAGATGTAACACCTTAAAATGCGTTTTTTTTTCTTTTCGAAAAGCTCAAACAAAAGCAGATATTGCTCAAAAAAATTTTAAAATAATTTGTTGAAATTTTTTTTGTATCTTCTGTATAACAGTAGAAGTATTTTAACCTTCATAATTATCAATCACTGTTTTATTACAAAATTTACAGTTCCTTATGTGAACATAATCATTGTTTTTTTAAGCAATTTCATATAATAACTAAGATAAAATGCTCTAGTTTTTGTAAAAATTAAAATTCTCTTCTACTGAAGGTCATTTGAAAAATGAATAGCAAAGGAATACATCAAAATTGAAAAATTGAGAATTCGTTCATTTACTATTTGTACAGAGCGGATCCCGTATTTGCCCATTTTATCCCATTTTAGTAGTAATAATTTATTTTTCTCTTATTAATTTTAGCCTTTTTTTCTTAAAATGTGCTAAATAAATCTAAAAACCACAAAATATCTCCCTTTTTTTAAAAAAGTTGTCGCGATTAGTCGGATACCTTAACTGGAAGATATTTTATATCGCTACATTGAGTTTCACTCCAAAAATATTTCAAGGTCACATAAAAAATAAGTTTTAAAATAATGAAATTTACATAAGAGATTTAAAATTATAAGCTATGTTTTTCTTATTGAGGTAAGATGTTGCAAATATTTTGAAGTTATAAAATTTCTAAAGTGTGATCGAAAGCAGTCAGATTTTATCTAATACTTTTTTTCCTAATATTTCAAACTTTGTGCTGACATGAGCAAAACATTTTTATAACTATAAACAGTAGAACGTAGATATTTTATTTCCGCGAAAAAGTAATATTCAATGAAAACAATTTTTGTAATACAAATGACGCTGAATGTAAAATATCCAATTTACATAAAGTGACAGAAGTACATTCTATTTACTATTTTACAATGATTTATATGTTTTTGTATGAATTTCACTGAAATGCGAAACATTTCTAAATAAGCATCTAAAATATAGACAAATCTGACATGATAATGCACAACTGTCTGAGTAATAAGTCTTTCCATAAAATGAGAAATTTATATAAAAAGGTTTGAACTTCAATATTTTCCCTTATGAACAAAATGAAGTTTGAGTGAATGCTGTTTATAATAATACATCTACATAATCTAGGGATAATCCAATACATCTATATGTTTTCTAATAAAATGTTATTTGAAGGTCAGTGTCCTTCGTTCAGCTATTCTTAACTTCATCACAATAGCAGCACTTTCAGCACGATGATTTGTTTCTGGAATACATAAGACAAAGGAATACCTCTGTCTATGCATGTTTATTCAATAACTTTGCATTGTTTACCATTTTGAACACTAGGATGACATGAGTGAATGATAATAATGCTTTCAGCGAGTATTTTTTAAAATATTGTATTAAATATTACTCACACAGAAACAAGTGAACTGGAAACAAAAAAGTATTTAAAGATAAAAGATAGTTTTAAACTTTAAAAAAAAAAAAAAATTAAACGACCCACCCCTCTTTCCCGTTTTTTTAAACGTGCATTATTTTATTTTAGATTTTCTAAACCATTTTCTGACCGAGTTGATTCAATTTGTATCGAAATAGTAAAAAATAGAACATTTTCTACGATACCTTTTAGCATAAATTAATAAAAAATAATTAAAATAAAGTAAATTTAAATAAAATCTACTGATATAAGTAAAGAAATCATACTTTAAAACATTTTATTACCGAATAAAGAAAAGCACGTTAAAATTATCAGCAGCAAATACCATTTGATAATCAAGATGCTCATGTAGCTGGAGTTGCGAACTACCGATAATAAAGCTGAATTGATGCTCAAATAATTTGTATAATTTAAATAATTTGAATTAAATTTTTTTTTATAATCTTTGTAATTGCTTAAGAGAAAATAAAATAAAGTTCGTTCGGTTTTTAGAACTTATTATTTAAGTATTTTTTAAACTTTTAAACATAATCAAAGATTTAAAAAAATAAATTTTTTAAATTTATTGAACATTTAAAACAATAACGTACATTTTTAAAAATTGTTTCTAATGACTTAAAAAAAATGGAACAAAAAACAATATTATAAATTACTAGTTACAATATTTCGTCAATTTATAAGAAAATGTTTTAACAAAATTTCCAGCACTTTCCACGCATCTGATCTTTCCTAATGTATTTTTACAATCAGAATGAAAGTAAAAGATGTAAAACACAATTTATTCGATTACGTCCACAATACAGCTAAATTTCTTTAAACAAACCAGGTAATTAAAAATTTTGGCGATTAAATTATATTATAAATTACTATTGCAATAATCTATTATTTAATTCTTTGAACTATTGGCCACTATAATACAAATAGTTTAAATACAAAGCAATAGTATTAGAGATAATGTTGATATTCCAACTATTTCTAAAGCTTTGAACGGTAAAAAGTTTTTTTTACTACAAGCTCGCAGTGATAACATCTTGGGTTTCTACAATATCCTATATTAAATAAATTTTAGAAAAAAATGGTTTTGGATAAGAATCCACAAAAAAATATCCAAATTTAAAATACACAAAATTATAAAATCTAATCCACTTACCCTCTGTACGGAGAGGGGGGAACTGAAATCCTTTCCCCCCTGCAATCGAAACCCCCAGGAGGTGGAATTATCCCCCCGAAAACAATTCCACGGTCAACGTTTGGCCCGACATTTTCAGCAATGACAGCTATTACCGAAGACTCCGAAAGCCTTAGCAGCTTCCAGATATATTTTTGGAAGGAAACCTCAGCGTGACCGCTGTTCTCTTTAACTTTCACCGGTAAGAAATCCTAGTCGTGAGGTTTGAAAACGTTTTTTCCCTGACCTCCTCCTACAATCTCAGGCGGAAGTCACATTTTTCCCTACCGCAAGCGAGATATTTCCCTCTCGGAAGGAAAAGGAAAGTCGACTCATAGACGCTTTTTTGTTTATACATTGGTGTTATCACTTTTCAATCATTTTCATTGAGAAAGTGTAAGCAGTTTGTGTTGCATGGTGGGAAGATCTGAAGAGATTATTAGTCATCTGAGAGCTGTTGTTTTGGCTACTAATCAACTGTATATGCTTTTTTTTTCCTTCAAATGCCTGCTTTTTCACCAGTAATAAATTTAATTTTCAAAAATAATTTTAAATGATTTATAATTCGAAATGGACAAAAGTAAAACTCACGTATACAATGTTTTTTTAAAAATTGATTGATGTATTACAGTCAATGGAGAAACATCCAACCCCGCAACTCCCGCATCGTGGGAGGGGGGGGGGCAGGATTCTAGGGGGCCCAAAACCTGTCTGACCTGCCTTTGTAAGATTCGGCTTTGGGCACAAAATCTGACTTTGCTGGGGGCCCCTAATATTCCCCGTTCCGCCACTGATTATAGTGATTTATATGTAACCAAGAATTCAAGAAAGGATAGAAATATAGTCAAATTATTAAGAATTTTATAGAAAAAGAAACGTCAATCATTGAGAATTTCGCAAAAAGAGAAACATCAATCATTGAGACTTTTACAAAAAAGATACACTAATCGTTAAGAATTTTTCAAAAAAAGAAGCATCAACCGTAAATGATTTTACAAAAAAGATATATCAATCATTAAGAGTTTTATAAAACCTATGCGTAAAACTTCGCATAGGTTTTTTTTAAATTTAATTTTGTTAGAAAGAATTCTATGGGTGAGATTCGGAAAAAAAGTACAGAATTTTAATTTAACTTACAATCTGAATGAATTGCATACTTTCCTGATGAAAAAATTGAACTATGCGCAATTCAACATTGGGTTTACAAAATGAAACAATTTTTGGTGACTTTCAAGGCAATCATTTTCGTTCTACACAAATTTGATTTGATGCAATATAGCAGTAAAAAAAGTAGAAAAATAAAATCATTTTTTTTTTAAACGATTTTTAGGAAAGAATCACATGTTTGAGAAAAATAATGTTGGATTTGAAAAAGTTTATATTTACGATATTTTTTCCTTTTTTTTATATATAAGTGCATGAAATATTTTAATACTTCCTTAACTGTAAGTTTTTCATAATACTTTGACAAACTATAAACTTGTATTCTCGAATGTGGTTGAAAATTACTATGTTTGTTCTCAATAATCCTCGTATTACTTCCAGAATGATGTAAATAAACAAACAATTAATTCACACCGATTTTTTAATGAAATACAGTTTAACGCATATTTTACGAAGAGTTACAAGAACACGACTATTTCAAAAGCTTTAATTTTGTGAAAGAGAAATCAGATAAAAAGCTCAAACTCTAGACTATCTCAATCATTTCGTACATGAATCAATCGTTTGTCCAAGTTCCGCCATTCAAATTGCATAATCAAGCCCTTTTTTGCAGTGAGACGAGGTCGAGGTCAATGGATTGCAGTCGCTTATCTAGGCGAAAAAATGAAAATATGCCTATTTGTATTATTTTTTTAAACTCATCTTTTATACAAGAATAATTAACTCTCTGAGTGCTTTTAAGTGCTTCTGTTTCGCAATTAAGAAGTTGTTAATTATCTTTTGTTTTTTGAGACATCTTAAAGGTATGCAAATAGCTTGGAAGATGACTTTTTGGTGTTTCAAAATAAATAAATATAAGCTAAAAACGTGTTTTTCTAAAACTGATTGTTTCTCATGCTCTAGATTTTTACTTACCTTGGCATGTCAAAATAAAGTGATTTTTATTCCCGAGATCGGGGGCCAAAATGTTTTTTTTTTAATATATATTACATTTGTGTCGAATTTTTTTCATCTAAAAAAAAGAACTTTATTTTTATTAAAAATGGTATATTTTTAAGTACATTGCTAGGCTTCTAAAATGTAACTTTATGAAAGAAAACTCCAATTGACAATTAGCATTCCAGTGAACTTGAAAATTGGGGTACTAACAGGGGCGTAGCTACCGCCATGTTACCCGTATCAATGAAACAGGGGCCCCGAAGCTTCAGGGGCCTTAAAGAGAGTAAGAAAAAAATCGTAGTATGTTAAGGTGCCCTAAAAAAGAGCTATCAAGGAATTTTGATACAGGGCCCCCTCAGGAAAAGTTACGCCAGTGGGTACTAATTAGGGTCATTTGATGTTTCTCACGTCAAAAATTTAAAATAGTTTGAGCATCTTGTTGTTGACAGCAGCAACAACGAATAACAGAAGAGGGACTAAGCCGACGTACAGGACGCGCTAACGCTAAGAATCATTTCAGTTAGTTGGTAAAAAAGACGATGCTCACGTATCTCTCTTACTTCTCACAGTTACTAAGCTTTTAAGGGCTGTATAAAATGAAAACAGAAAGCTACTTTCAAATTCAGGAATCACGTTTTACAGCTTTGTTTTTTCATGTTTCCAGGGGTGTGAAGTTTCTATATGTCGCTTTGAAGAACATGGAAAGAGTCACTCGAACAAATTTCTTAATTTGACATAGAAAGAATGTGGCGTATGAAAATTGTGGATAATCCTTACGAAATTTGGTTTGTTTTTTAACAACGTTGCCCTCTCATAATCAACATCATGGATAATATCCATGCAGTTTTGAAACACAATCAAGTGACGAGGATAACATCTGAACTGGCACCGCACTTTCCAAACTTCCACACCGCCAGCGTGTTGTGGAAGCTGTAGCTTAGTGCTCATGATGACAGACTCGGGGCTGATGTGTCGTCAGTGCCACTAAAAACCCGTCGTGCAGAGCGGCTGATGCACGTTAAATCCTCAAAGTCCTCCCGTTGATATAGTGTGGAAATTCGGAAAGGGGGTGCCAGTTCAGGTGTCGTCCTCCTCACTTCATCATGGTTCAGAATTATGAGGTCGGTCTCCAATAATCCTCGTGTTCCTTTATAGTGCGGAGACAATAAAACACTCACTCACACACGCCAGTGTGAGGACTTCGAGCCTTGACGGTATAATATACAGCAGCTGTTCTACACGGTGGGTTTCTAAATACACTAAGACTCGTATCTATGACTCAATAACGCCGGTTGGGATGTCTTAAGGGATGCGCCAACTGGGTTCGTCTATGACCTCGGCCTCGATTGGGCCTCGTCTCGCTTTTGATTCAGCATTAATAAAATCATAATTTGAATCATTTCAATGGTCAAATGTTATTTCCGGTTGTATTGTCCGAAAAACTAGGCATTTCGGACGATATGTCAATTGACTACATGTTATGACCTTCGTCCACGTTTTGGCCTAGGTCTACCACTATATACCATCATTAATTATTCAATCAAAGGACGGCAATCGGGTGATTCGGTTTGCGTGATCTAAGTCATGCATAGTTATTTATTTCGAGTTATAGTTTGCACGAGTACTTGATAACATATGCTATGCACTGTTAACTTTAAAGGGTCATAGGCGGGACCTACATTTGAGTATGGGCCCAGGACCTACTTTTGCGTAAGGGCCTAGGGCCTCAAGAAGTCTTAAGATGTCTCTGAATGCAGGTTACGAGTCCTAACCACTCAGCAACTACGGTCAATCTTTCATTCTGCGAAAGTGATGCTCATGTTAAAAGAAATTTAGCACACTGATGTACTGTGTAAGAATTGTTTGACTAACAGAAAGGATTGTAACCAATTCGTTGCACTATGAAGTATGAGACAGGCATGTTATGTGCATGCCAATAACGTATCTCACTGAAACACCAGAAATCCTAATACAAGAGTTAAGTCTTTTTTCATAACAATCTGTGTCAGCCTATATAAATCAACGCCCTTTGCAACAGAAGAAAATTACAGTAAGGCATCCACTCTATGCAATTATAAATGACTATGCACCTAAAATATAGGCAACGGCAATGGTGCCAGGCATGCAAAAACCAAAAACGAATGACAATACATTGTCTTTTCACACGAATCATTATTTTGTCTATATATCTTCACGATCTAAAACCACTCTACTTGTATCTAGCGGCATCCTGGTTATAGATTGCATAACTCTTGCGTTATACGGCCTTCTTATCGGTTTTTCAGCTAATGTTATGGTTTTAGAACAAATATACAAACAAATTTCAACATCAACCAAAATCAGATTGACTTGCTCTATCCCTTTAAGACCCAAATTATTTTTATCTTTAAATATTAAATTCTTCTGATTATTAATACAAAATGGACCCCAATGACACTAGGAAAAATAATAAAAACATTCCCGCTCACCATCTAGAACCTAGACGGTACTCGCACAATCATGTGGGTTGGGCGTTGTCTGTGAAAAAGGTCACCTATGAAATTTTACGAGTTATACATTTTTAGCTCTATAAGTTGATAGAAGAAACAATCTTAATTCAACTAAAATTCTTACAAATAATGAAATTATTGATGTATATAATTATAACTCTTTTATTAATTCATTATTTATTTACTGTAAAAATCTTCTGTTTGGTTTTGACAAGTATAAATAATCATTACACTTTTTTTCTCAACATGTCTTCGAACTCTGCTTTCGTAGTTTTCAAATCTGCCCTTGCGAGGCCTTGAAATGTCATCAACACATCGAAAATGGATATATATGTCAAGACTTTTATCCTGGAATGGCCAGAATAAAAGCCATGACATGTATAGCAGGTGGATTATAACGCTTCAAACTTTTTTTTTTCGAGTAGAATTACAATACTGTTTTATCTTCGTCATCAGTTAAAATACTTTTGTTAGTAGGTGGAGAGGCTGATAATGCTTCAACTATCTTTAACTTAAATTTTAAGCAATCCTTTTTGATTTTTAGAGGAATTTTAATAGATATTGCATCTTGTTTGCACAGAAAACCAAGATTTTTCAAAATTTAAATCAATGTAATGAATGTGTTCAAGAGATTTTTATAGAAAAGAATGATCCAAAATTGTCTTTCTGCTTAAAACATTTTCCTGTTTTTCTTCATCGCTCTCATCTGAACTTGATTCTCCTTCCAGTGTACGAGATTCATATGTTTTGTTCGCAGCATTGTCATCTTCCGAGAGATCACTATGTTCTGATCTAAGAGTTTAATCTGATTTATTCATCAATTACAAAATTTCTTCTGTGAGAATTCTCCTTTTAGACACCTGAAAAAGTTTCTGGTTAAAAATTAGCACAGTA
>BMAV01018500.1:77756-111500 GCA_019973955.1 Trichonephila inaurata madagascariensis
AAGGACGGAGACGCAATTCACCATATTCTCTGCAAGTGCCAGTGAATATGGTGAATTGCGTCTCCGTCCTTCATTTCATTCTACTGTTGAGCAGCGCGCGCCGACATCACGCGTTTTGCGTACGCTCACATCGCTTCTGACGTTTTGTTCCTGATATTTGCATACGCATGACGTTTCTACTGATTTACGTGTTCACTGTACTGATCTCCAGACCTCCTTTTCTGCAAAATTCATGGCTATCTGCTAAATTTTTACATTGTTGCTTAAGTTTTGCACACCAGTGTACAGATGTATATACGCTTCTCGTTACTATACAAACAATTCTAATCTATAAATAAATGCACAAATAAGATTTTTTCGGAACAAGTAAATGTATCTTTTATAACAGTGATACTAAATTTTAAAAATCAATGTGGTGAAGTTTAATTCCTGCTTAAAAAAATTATTTGGTTACAAAATAAAAAAAACTTCAAGTTTTCTAGATTTAAAACAAAAATTCTATAATTTAATTTAAAAAGTCTTGAAATCTTTTCTGTGACTAGCTCTAATAACCTGGCTATGATGAAAATTTGATAATACCATAGAAAATGATGAAAAATCGAAATTTTAAATATATATATATGATTATGAATAAAAGAATTTAATTTTAAATCTGAGATCAATTATATATAATAATTTCCACAGCAAAATTTGAAATCTTTCTGCAGTATTTACTTAACTTGATTATTTTCTCAATATGTTTTGATTTATTTTGCTTTGTTTATGACCAAAACGATATGAATTCAAACCTTTCAATCAATTTGGATTTATTCATAATTTCTGTTACTAAATTGCCAAATGAATATCAAATTTAGAAAAGTAAGAACTTTTTTGATTCATTATTTAACAAAAATGGATATGAATTAAAATTTGTCAAAAAAAATTACATCTGTATGGTATTTTATTATTTATTACAAAATTAATTAATTACTAATAAATTCGTAGATTGTCTGTTTTCTTGTGAATAAAACTGGATTTGCTTTGTAAATGATTAATCGAAAAGGGAAATTTGAAAAAAAAAATTATCCCGGGAGAGAAAAGAGTCTTATACTTGAAAAAGCCCGTGCAAAGCCGGGCTGAACAAAGGAAAAAGAAAAAAAAAAGGAAAAAACAAACTCTGATAAAGAAAAGCCTGTCTGGAAAAAAAAGAAGTGGAAGAAATTTCGGAAAAAGGAATTTAAATGACAAAAATATAGATATCACTCTCATCGTGCATGTCATACACCTAGAACTGCAGGCTTCCAGAGAGAAAGGGAATATTTCCACGGAGATAAAGTTATACCCACGGAAAAAGCCTGTGCAACGCCGGGCTAAATGGAAAGTAAACAGAACCGTACGACGGGGTAAAGAGGTGTAAGAAACTTCGAAAAAGAAAAATTTAATTACATTAATGCAGAAATCACAGACACCAGGAAGTGTTGACACTGAGAGAGAAAAGGAAAATTTCCAAGGTGAAAAGCTATACACTTGAAGAAGCCCGTGCAACGCCGGGCCATGCAGCTAGTTTTTAATTATTAGTTGTAATATACTTCCAATGCTCTTCATTGTAAGCACCTGTAAAATAACAATATTTAGAATCAAGAGAAAATAACTCTTATGCAATAAGCTAAGTATTTATGTAATAAATAGATATGGTACTTATACGTATTATACCTTCAATTAATATCATCAAATCAAAAAACGTCTCCAAACTCCGTGATAAATAGCCTACGGGAAAACTATTCCTACGCATGTTCAAACACAAAAATAATGAGATGACAGCATTTGGCGACTTCTTTTGATTTAGTGAAATTGGTCGAAATATGATACAATACATAAATACAGTAGATCCATGCATAAATACCATATTTTTGGATCTCTTTACATCAAAAGTTGAATGTACCAACAATTAATAATCATAATGGTGTAAAATTTCGCATTTTTGTGTTTTCTGTATAACTATTTATAAAGATTTGTTCAAATCTGCCAAAAATTTTTCAAGTTCTCCCCAACTTAGTCATATAACTTCCTACATAACCCTGTAACAAATAAGAAAATGGAAAGAAACAAAAACTGTAGATTGAACTTGAAGTTATGTACATTAAATATTAATAATTACACTAAATATTAAATTGTCCATACCTTATAATTTGAAGGGGGGAAATTTACAAAGACAAATTTGTTCTTAAAAAATTCAGCTTAAAGGAAGAATAATGTACTCTGCAGTAACCAAATGCTATAGTGTTTGCTCGGAATTATCTCAGTGATATAATATAAATAATAATAAAAAATACAAGCTTTTAGCCATTAAAATTACTTGGAATTTACTTATATTTGTATTAAAACAATCCTTTAAAATTCCAAATAAAATACAGTCGAACCTCCATGTAGCGAATCTCTATATTGCGAATTTTTCTATATAGCGAACTTTTTCCTGAAACCAAGAATATTTCACGATTTTCTTCGTAAAACAACTTCAGAATAGCGAAGTTCATTTTCTATATAACGAACTTTTTCTCTTGTGATTCGATTTTTTTCTCCCTATTTTTGAAGTATTTCTGGACATTTCGAGTTATTCTCTCTTTTAGCACATTTTATGGTGGTTATAAATCTTGAACTGGTTTTATTAGGTGCCTAACTCTCCGAGAGCAATAGAATTCTGGGTATTTCATCCAAGAAGTGCAGCCTTTAATTCCCATTGTCCATTTCACTGGAAACATCTTCCATATCCACTTTCAGCCTCAGTGGGGTCTCGTTACTAGAAGTAGTATCCATTCCTTTTACTAGTATCTTGAACGTTCATTCGTAGTATGACCAGTCGTACTGGTAGCTTCGTTTCTTGTAGCTCGAAAATGTCAAAACGTAAGTGCTTGAGCATCAAAGAAAAAAATTTAATTCATCAGTGAATTAAGGCGTCAAGAAATTTTTATTGTAGTTTTTCTTTTTTTTAAATAGGTAAGATATATAAAATAAATGTATAATAATTTGCAAAAAGGTGTGAATAATTGCTTTTTTTAATATATAGTGTTTATGAATTTAAAATTTGTTTTATGTGGTTTATAAAGGAAATTGAAAGATGAACCTCTATATAACGGATTTTGTATATAACGAACTTTTTTTTCGGGATTTAGCGACTTCGTTATATGGAGGTCCGACGGTATTTTGATCAACTAAAATGCATGATTTAAGTCAAGAATTATTTAATTGTATCAAATAAATGTTTTTCGGTGTTGCATTCTGCATAATCAATTAAGGACATTTTCTAATTACACGACTAAAATTTCTTACTTTTTCCTGTATATCTAAATCTTTTTACGCATACATTCTTGAATCATTAATCAGAACAAATTGTCACGGCGAAATCCTAGAATGTTACATAAGATAAGGATTCTACGACCTTATCTAATGTCCTCCTTTACTTCTGATTGGAAATATGGCTTATTTGGGGGAAATGTCTTAGATGACTTACGTCATACCACAAGAAATAACTCATTTATTCTGACCTCCGTAAATACCTTCGAAATGACACTTATTGCACAGGGTGTCAATAAATTGTATTTAATCTTAAAAAATTTCAGTTCTTTCAGATAAAGAATAACATGGGTGAAATATAGCTGAAAAGAAAAAAAAATATACCTTTAAGAAGTAATTTTTCGGTAAGAAAGTAACTTTAAGAGTTTTACAATGTATTTAAAAAATCATGTGTTACGAAGTGCATTTGTACATTTTATTCTCGCTTGATGCTTTATTTAAAGCTTTAGATCTATTCCAAATATATCCTCTTTAGATGCCACGTATTGACTTCAGTTTAGATGTTTAGACGCTATTGGCTTATCAAGTAACATTTAAACAAAAACAATTTAAATGGGCTTTCCAGGTATTTTAAGCAAATGATTTCTTTTATATACCGATACGAAGTCATTAAACACTTATCTGCATTCAAAAGAGTTAAAAAATTTCGAAGAAAATTCCAATTAGTGTTAGTTAAAGATCTGAGAGTTAGAGTTAACCAGATTATTACTTCAATGAAATAATAATTAATATACAATACATCAGATAATTTGACTCTTTTAAAAATAAAGATGAATTCAGATTAAATGCTCTTAAGGTATCCGACTATATACGTTCGGAATTGTGATTTTACAGAAGCGTGTATATATATATAGTGTCACTCGAACTAGAGCATTCATATGAAATTGTTTTAAGTGTCTTATAACAATAAGAAAATGTTTGAATTAATATTTTCTTTTCAAAAAGAAAGAGGAAAATGACTTGTTTTCAAAATATTCTCCTTTTTATTTTAAAAAAAAAATCTTGTATAATAATAATAATAGTTTATTTATATATAGCTAAGACTTCTACACAGTTTGAGCTTGGAATGTTGCAGAATTAACATTTTTATTTTATTCTATTAGGTGAAATAATAATCAGTATTTTCTGTTAAAATTCCTCTACTCTGATATATTAAAATTATATCGATTTCTGTATTATTTTTGAAAAATACTAGATCAAACACTATACAAAAGTCTTAACTATATCTAAGTAAAATATTATTATTTAGAAGCATTTTCCATTAAAAGTAGAATATTTTGAAAACATGTCAATTTTCTTCTTTTTTTGCTAAAAAATTGCAGTTAATTTTTTATTGTAATAATATTCTTAAAACTATTTTATATGTATATTCTAATTCTGGTGACACTAAATATCAAGAAAATTATTTCTTTGTACACTTTTTCAAAATCAAGGTACCGAATGTTGTCGGATACTTTGAAAAGCAAATCTGTTGTTAATTCTAAGAACATGGTATTTTGATAATCAGTTTTAAAGCGCTGTAATTTAATTTTTTGCTTTTGGTGTTCCTGGTACGAATCTAATAAATTAAGTTACATTCCCATCTAGCCAAACTAAGACCTCGAATTAGGATTAAAAATTAACACAGTGTGGGTGTCTGAGATAAAATAACCGTAGGTGAAATGAATTTTTGAAGAAATTTCTGGAAGAATTCATTTATAAATACAAATTCTTGCTTATTGTAGCAAATTTAATTTAAATTTCTTATTGTAAGAATATTTCCCAAAAATCAGGCTGTATTAGTTAATGGATTCTTTATATTAATTTATTCGATTTTTTTGCCCGAAAAGAAAAATTATATTACACTTTTTTTATATTTCCTTGAATAAGAAAAAAAAATTATACCTAAGTATTAAAAGACAAAATTTGAAGTTAGAGTTAATAACACCGAAAAGCCAATAACATTCACAATTATCAATTAAGAATAAAAACTTTACCAATCTGAGAAGTGTTCTGAAACCGCTGCAAGCAGTTCTTTGAGGTCCAGGTACATTGATAAAATGCAAAGAGAGAAATTATCTCTTAAAATTTAAATAGAGAAATACGTGCATTTGGATAAAGAATAAAAATTTATTTATAATGCAGAAGAGTTTCATTAAAAATTATAAATTATATATTTGTTTTGCTTAAACATGTATTGCAATTTGATTGAGTTAAAATTGTTAAAGCAGTCATTAATTTATTTTAATTCAATAGTCTTGATTTTTTTTATATTTTGCTTAAATACAAAATACTTTTGTGAAGAATTTTACCTATTTTGTCTATAATTTTACTTTTATTCTCTTAAGTTATGCACTTCTCTTTTTTTTTGCACGTTTTATTTTGTTTAATATCTTTTGTAATAAAATTAAAATTTCCTTCGTTTGTTAATTATTTGGTTGCCAATTTTAAATTTCTAACAGGATGTTTTAATTATGATTCGATTTTTCCTCCCCCCCTCTCCCTTTTTATTTTTTCCCTTTGGCTTAGTAGGTCCTTTTAGTACTTTCTTAGGGTTTTGGTTAAAGTAATGTCTCACTTTAGTTACAAAAGTGTTCATGAACATTTAACAATATAAACCTCTATGAAGTCTAATTTTCTAATACCAGTTTTCACACACACACATAAACTTCAAATTTGATGTCTGAAATTTTTGAAGTTTTTTGAGAGAATTTACAAAAAAAAATGTGTAAATGGAGAAGTTGTGTGTATTATTATTATTATTTATTTATTATAATTTTTTGAGTTAGCGAAATATGTGTGTGCTAAAATTGTTTCGGTGTTAGAATGAATAGAAGAAATTAAGCGATCCTCAAATAACACACTAAAGTTTAAAATCCTTTTTAA
Source organism: Trichonephila inaurata madagascariensis (assembly GCA_019973955.1). NCBI lineage: Eukaryota > Metazoa > Arthropoda > Arachnida > Araneae > Nephilidae > Trichonephila > Trichonephila inaurata. Next base: position 83,952 of record BMAV01018500.1, read on the forward strand.
ACCTTACAGTGGATTTACAGCAAAAAGAAATGAAGTAAAATGTCAAGGTAGTTGGCAGGAGTGTGCATCTGAGAAATTGGCTCACACAATAACCTTTCTGTAACAAAAACGAAGACACACAATTGGGTTGTCGATATTTCCTGTGTGTTTTATTTTTAAAAAATCCTTTCATTGTCAGTTCATTAATGCTTTTTTTAGATTTTATGAAGAAATTCGAGTGATTTTTTCTCAGTTACACATTAAATACTGATTTTTAAAATTACAGTTTAATTTTCTGTTAACGTTGTCTTGTCCATGTAGTGAAACCAAATGGCTCCAAAGGCGTCCAAAACGGCCCTTGCTATGTTAACGACCTTTGGCGAATAAAACAGTTGAGGGTCCGTGCAGTTTATGTCTATGTTGTGGAGTTTAGCCAATATATAAGAACACTTAAAAATATGGTTATGAGAAAGTTGAATGTCGGGGGACAGAAAGGACAAATATTATAACTTCTTCGGCCGTCAGGGGATATTAACACGCTTTTATAAGTTTCACTTGCATGTAACGGAATCTTTGAACTCGATTTTTACCCTCTTTAAAAGGTCAGAATAATTTGAAATTTTGCACATTTATCAAGGACCTATGACAATACAATAATTTCATCATTTTGTTCCATTGTCCTGATCAGGATAATCAGGAATAACTATTTCCAGATTTGGCAACTAATTCATTACACAATTTCCAGATTTGGCGACAAATTCCAGATCCTATTTGCAGATTTGGCAAATAAGAGATAAAAAATAACCCTAAAAACAAAAACTTTTTTTTTTTGCGTCAGCAATTTCTTATTATAATATAAACAATTGTCCAATTTTTCTAAAAATGGAAATAAAAAAAGACTTGCGCATCTGAAAAAAATATTTGTTCTAACTCAGGGATGGGAAAACTTTATCGGACATGGGCCAACAATTAAAAAAAATGAATGAATAAATGATGGTTTAAAAAAACTAAAAACACATGCTTTTACTATAGATCGAACTAAAAAACGAAAAGCAAATCATAGTTTAAAAAGAACTAAAAAAACACGTTTTTATGGTTAATCGAACTAAAAAGTAAAAAAATAATTCTTAATATAAGAATAAAATGATTTACGAGAAAATTAGGGTCATTGTGGCAAAAGCGTGGGATGCTTTGTAAAAAACTTTTAAACTAATTCAGCATTTCGGAATAGAACTAGTAAGAAATTATAAAAATTGATATAGCCCCCCCCCCCACGCTTTTACCACAATGACATAAATTTTCTCGTAAATCATTTTATTCATTAATTAAGAATTATTTTTTTACTTTTTAGTTCTATTAACCATAAAAGCGTGTTTTTTTAGTTTTTTTAAAATTACATTTTTTATTGTTATAATTTATTTTTACTCCTTTAAAGTGTTTGGTACGTGGTCCGGCTATGGTGGTTGATAAGATCTGAAATGAAGTGCTTCTTAACTGGATGGGAGGTGAGCTTACGTCTGGCTATTGCATCAGCATCAGTAAGGATAAGGTTCCATGATCCGTTTAATTTTCTAATACATGGAAATAAAAATAAGACTAGTAAATAACTTGAAAAATAACTCTAATGAACAAATGGAGTTTTTGGAAACTACATTTGAATCATTATGAACACTTATTAGATAAGAGATTACATGTTTGCACCAAAAAAAGAATACTAAAATATTATATTGTTATCCAGTGACATGAATCATCTCATTAGCTGAAATTCATCGTAGTTTACGCGTGTATTATGTTAGCAGTTATTCGAAAACTATCATAGACATACGGAGTCGTTTGCAGTTGACAACTTTTTGAAATAATTATTTATTTTGATAATAATTTTCATAACTAATTAAATTTTTATTAAAATTTTAAGAATTATATCAGCAATCTTCTTGAAACTGACGCGGGAGGCCGTCGATACATAATCAAAAGAGAATTTCCAACAGTGCCAAATTTAAATATTCTCCTGTTTTCAAAGACAAAAGATAGAAACTTTTTATAAATTGTCGGCATTTTTTTGTTACAGGATCCATTGCATCTCAACTTGACAGCTTTCTGAACTTATTCAGAAAAGAAAATCGTTTTGATATTCCGCGAATTTACATTACATAACATTATTTGAATTTCCTTATTTGTTTTATTCATTCTATTGAAAATCATTTTATGATTTTAAGGAAACATTACGCTTCATTTGACGAAAATTGATAAAAAACTCGAGATATTTTTGTCTATATATAAATTATTATTTATATACCTTACTATTGTCCAGGAGCATAGTTACCACCGTATCAATGATACGGGACCCCAAGCTACATGGGCCCCAACACGTGTAAGCAAATAATTGTAAATTATTAAGGGGCCTCCAAAATGAGCCCCAAAGAAATTTCGATGCTAGGCCCACTAAAGTCTAACTACGCCAGTGCTATTATCTCACAAAATTTAAGGACTCTTAAGTTAACAGTATCCAGAATTCTATAATAACTTTTAAGTTTCCTTTTGTTTTCCTACAGCAAACAAATCTTTTAACTGATTTATTTCAGAACAAAGAAAAAGTATTTTGTTTTATTCATTCAAACATTTTTTTCTATTGCGCCAAAAGTTCTGGTACTTTTTTCTTACTATTGCACTAATATATGTAAGAAAAGTTGGTATACATTTCTCAATCAAAACAATTCTCACAGACGTTTTGAGGAAGGGCCAACTTGGTCCAGGGACTCGGACCTCAGTAAGATCACGATTTGAATAACTTTAATCGACAGATGTTATTCCGGGAGAAATTCTCCGAAAAACTAGGAATTTCGATTACATGCCGTGGTAAGACTGCATTATTATGTTCTGTCGTCCGTTTACAGTCAAGCCTTCCATAGTCAAAAATTGGCCGTCGGTTGAGTCGATATGTGCCTAGGTTTGTGAGACTGTGAGTCTTGCTCATTTCTTTGTGTGTTATGGGTTACCATTAGTACGAGTATTTCATAAAATATGCTATATGCTATTTCCTAAAAAGGTTTGCAGGCGAGGTTAATACTTAATTTTTTAAAGAATAATTGAATTCAGAATTTATAAGAAATTTTTACTAAGCATTTATAAAAAGTTTCTTCGTCGTTTTAAATCGTGTACAAAACCCATATCAACTTTTGTTGTACATAGTTCGCCACACTTATGAATCAAATTTCATGTGTGTGCATCATTTAAGGTATCCGACTACGTTCGGAACCGTGATTTTGCAAAAGCGTATAAATGGATAATATTTATGATATTTAGTGTCACTTAGATTAGAAAATGTATATAAAATTGTTTTAAGAGTAGTATTACAATAAAAAAATTATTTAAGTAAAAAATATTTTGACAAAAATTGAACATAGAATGAACCATTTTCAACATATTCTCCTTTTGTGAAAAACGCTTCTATTATAATAATATTCAGCTTGTATATAGCTCAGACCTCTGTACAGAGGATCAACTAGAACTTTTGAAATATATAACTTAGAAGTGGGTTTATTCATGTTTTACGACAACAGAGGGGAACAATTTTAAGAAAAAAACGCCGATAATTATTTCAAATGGTTGTAACTCTGAAAATAATGTGAATTTTTCAAAATTCTTAGTTGAACCTCTGTACAGAGGTCTGAGCTATATACAGGCAAAATATTATTATAATAGAAACATTTTTCACAAAAGGAGAACATTTTGAAAAAAGGTTATTCTAAGTTAATTTTTTGACGAACTATTGTATTTAAATAATTTTATTTTTTGCCAAAATGTCCTTAAAACAATTTTATACATGTATTCTAATCCAAGTGACACTAAATATGAAAATTATCCATTTATGCGCATTTTTAAAATCACGGTTCCGAACGTAGTTGGATACCTTAATGTAGTAGGTGTAGCATTTAAAAAAATCACTTCATGAATCTTTCATTCTTTTTTTAAAAAAATAATGATTTGCTTTTTGTAGTATTTTGAGTAAAATTTCTGTTTTTTTTTTTAAAATTAAATATACAGATTAAATGCAAATAGCTTTGTAAGAACCATTAAGTTAAAGATGTTTAGTTAAACCGTACCGTGTTCCCATAAATTTACAGAAATGTTGAATGTTCTATGTTTAAAATTGTCCCAAGTGAACTCGGTGTCAGAAACTGAAACTACCCAACCATGTTAAACATTTCTAAATAAACTGGACGATTATTTTCTTATTGGTAGGTGTGTTTAATGCGTCTCCAAACATATTAATGCTTAAATTATAACTATATTTATGAATTAAAGCAACAGAATATGCATATAATTTGAAACGTCATTATCTGTCAACTACAACATAAAGATCCAACTGTAAGCGAGCCCCAACCGCATGAAACAAGAAAAAAGATTTTGCTTTCAATCGACTAGGAGAAAAAGAGAAACTATTTACATACTGATAGGATTTCATTTACGTCTCTTCATTTAGTTCCGGCGTCTTTTTCCCTATGAAAATCCCTACTCGTTGCGAGTTATTCCGAGAGTCGGCGGAGTGGGAGAGCAGAAGGAAAAGCGATCTGGGCAATGACGTCACTCTTAAGTGAACTAAATTCTGGAGAAAGTATTTATTTTTTCTATCTTCCGTGCAAATCTTTTCTTCTCTAGTATCGAAAGAAACAGGCAAGAGACAATGTCCCCTTGTTTTAGAAACGTGCCTCTGCACAACTGGGACGCCATTTTTTTTTCTTTTACCCTCTCTGTTCGGAAGATTTGATGCCTTCATTATGTAGTAGTGATCTTAATCTACTGAACAATTATTCTATCGACAACTACATCACTTTTTTTAAAGCTTTTTTTCTCCCCTAAAAATTATTTCACTCAAGACTTTAACTGGCATTGTGTTGCTTGGGCTTATTTTCGAACAAAATATAAGCAGAACTTGACAAAAAATGGTGATAACGTATTCCTTTTTTGTGTTTTTTTTAAATTAGCGCATTAATAAGTGAAATACTTTGATATCATATAATTTAATATAAAATTTCAGTTAAAATATTAACATTGCATTTGATATGAGATGGACTGAAAAGAAGAAAAACCATTACACAGTTTGGCCATGATATTCCATAAAAAAATTTGCATTAAAAAATACTCAGCGTACCAAAAATAGTTAGATAGAAACATATCATTTGTTAATTAGAAATAGATTTACATACTAACTAGAAATAGATTTACGTTGTAGTTAGAAAAAGATTTACATTGTAGTGAGAAATAGATTTACATTGTAGTGAGAAATAGATTTACATTGTAGTTAGAAATAGATTTACATTGTAGTCAGAAATAGATTTACATTGTAGTTAGAAATAGATTTACATTGTAAAAAATAGATTTACATTGTAAAAATAGATTTTCATTGTAAAGAGGGACGAAATTTTCCACCAAAATTACCTGCGGCGATTGGTATCCGCCTATATGGTGCCGCACTAAAAAGAGATACCAGCTTCCGGGGAATGTACTAGGTCTGCAATGGAAAACTCCAATACGCAGCCTATTAGAAATAAAAAAAAGTTAAAAAGAAATCAATTTACCCCAAGAGGATTAGTACAGTTTAACTCTGATAGACCCGACACAACCTGAACAGAAAATATCTAAGACAATAGAACTAGCGCAACCGGATACGGACCTTAAAAGAAGCTTCTTCTGTTGAGCAGTATTTTTCCCGTAAAGCTTTAGAACCTGTGAATTAATAATTGTTAAATAATTATTTTTAATTTGAAGTCATTGAAACTATTATTTAAATAGCTAAACTATAATTCGCCTCTTATGTGAAGATTTCTTTTAGTGTTCGAGAGAATTATATATTTTCATTTTTAATTTCTTGCCATTCGAGAAATAAAAAACAACTTTAAAAATATTTATTTTCATTTATATTAACTAAAAAGCATTTCTCCATCTATTTATTACCGATAATTTTGGATATTTCTAAATATCGATATGTATTCTTAAAAGTTCACTTCAAGAATACAATTAATATTGACCTTTATTGACCTTCATGATTAAAAAAAAGGTAAAGGAAAACGTATCATGACACATCTCGTTAATTACTATTAAGTTGCATTAATCTATATTCGTTATTTAGTTAATATTCAGTTTCCATATTTCGTTAAAAATGTATATTTAATTTAATTTTATTGAACTAAAAAAAATAGCTTTTCAGGATTTTGACTTTTTAAGCACGATATTCAACCTCAAGCCTATTCACGACTCTTTGAAGCAATTAGATAAGTTATTTTTTTTTTTTTGTAATGTATTCAGAAAAGTTTTACTGTTAAAAAGTTATGCAGTTTTAATTACTTTAAGTTTTTTTTTATTATTATTGTATTTTTTCTATACGATAAAATACGACAAGAGTTATCATTACTAAAAAACTGCCTACTGCTTTCATTTTACTTAGCACCAATTACGAAAAAAAAATTCTTACAATACATATTTTAGTAGTTACATACCCTTTTATTTACTTTAAATGTAATTTTCCTTTTTTTCTACCTTTACTACAATTTTTACTTAAGTCATTTAAATTCCTTCACTGTCTAATCATTAAATTTTAATTAGTCATTTTTCCAATTTATGCAATGGATTTTTTTTATAATTTACAATTGTTTTAGATTCGTCTAGTTTGTTTTAGACATTTGGAAATAACTCACCATTTTCACACAATAATTGAGGTGAAAAATATTTTATTATTAATCAGATGACTGCAAAAGAAATTTTTAAAATAGAATGGAGCTTTCTTATCTATTCAGCAAACTAAACAAACTTTTAAAATAAAATTTTGCATAAATACATAAACTAGACTCACAAAGTTTTAAGTATTTTTGGACAAATAATAGAACAATCTTTTTGTAAGTTATTATTTTAATATTTTGCTATAAAAATTTTCAGGATACAAAAATTCAAATTTTCAAAATATCCGCATAATTTTTAAATTCTGTTTATTTTATTTGATTGGATATACTTTCTAATATCACCACAAATAGCTGATACATTTTCCTGTTTTTAAATACATTTACAACAGTATTTTCTGTAGAATTTACATATTTCATAAACGAGAAACCATATTTTGAGTGAAAACAAAGTTATTTTTAGTTTTATTGTTGAACTTACCGCAGTTGTACGAATTTAAATCGTATCATTCAGTTACGAAAAAGGAAGTAATTGTCCTTCTTCGTTAAGAATCCAACATCAGTTAATATAACATCTGTTCTAAAATGTAATTAGCATAAAAATACGTATCTTTTTAATTCTAGAAATATTAAACTAAGTCATCTTGACGTACATATGCCAAGAGAAAAATAAACTACTCTTAGCTTGTCTTTCATCATTTTTTTTTGTCACTAATAATATATCTGCTATATAAGAAACACGTGTTCTAAATGAGTCTGTCAGTTCACTTCAGTTTATAATTATTGTAATCCTCGAAATGCTTTTAACGAATATTTTGTTTCAAACCATAAACATTTTATTAAGCAAAGACATGTAAAATTATAAAAAATTAAAAAATGTGATATAGTAGGCAAAAAATTCAATCAATTTCGTGATGAAGATGTTTTTTTTTTAAATTTTTTTTATTGAGAACAAGTATCACACGGGGGGCTTTCAGAAGTAAGCCTGTGAAGCACACATTACAAAAGAAAGAAGGAATTTAAACCATGAAGGATTATATTGCAAACATCCATGCCTTCTCCGGAATTCGAACCCAGGCCCTACGGTTCCGCAGTCAGTGTCACTACCCACTATACCGGATGGGTGGCGATGAAGATGCTCAATACCATTTTTCTTTTTTTTTTAATTCGTGCTCTAGTAATAAAAAGTTGGACGATGTTCCACATAAAAAAACCGTAAAAAATGATGGCGATGTCAGAGATTGCAAAATTTTTGCGTTCATGAGAAAAATATGGGTACGTACTATATTTTATACCAACAGCTGTATGTATATATGTATATATATGTGTGTGTATGACTGTGTGCATGTAATATAAATTAATATTTACTTAAAATTGGAATCTTATTTATTTATACCTAATTCATAAATCCGAATACTTAATTCGAAACGCGCCTCATTTCATTCTCTAATTAGCGATTCCTCATTAAAAGCCTTAGACTTTAAATTTTTGATAGGTTTTTTTGGTGATTCCAAGTAATAGAATATCATAATGGCTTATACGTGCCTTACTAATTGGTTGAAACTATTCCCTAAGACGCACTGATGTGATTTCTTCAAATAACATATATTTCTCTTCACTTGAACACGAGATTTTATTTTTTATAATACATTTTTCGATGTTCTTCCATGTACATTTAAAGTGAAAAATGAATAATTTCATCTCTTTCATTTGTGCTTTTGAGCGAAGCATACACTTAAAATAGTTCTCTTGATGTTTAACTTAAATAAAGGATTATGTGATCAACATAAAAAAAAAAGTACTTTCTACTGCCTCGACTACCAATCGCAAAATAATACCATCTCATCGATATATATATATATATATTAATTACAATAAAATAAAATAAATACAGACAAATTGTACACCCTACAAAGCAAATAATGGATAAAAATGGATTTGAAAATCCGCTAAAATATAAAAAATAAAATGAATAAAATGGAAAACTATTATGTTTTCTAGTGCAGTCACTAATCTAGGACTGTGAAATAGGGTTAAACTTGTTTATATATATATATATATATATATAAAGAGAGAGATTGCTGCTTATATCTGTCAGTTGGATAAAATATCTCCTACCGAGTTTATTAAATTTTCTGGGCCCTAAACTACAGTGAAAAAAATATCCAGATAAAAAAAAGTTTGACGAACGAAGTAGAATTAAAAAAAAAATGTGTCATTTCAAGCTTTGCACTTAAGAGAGTATATCTTCTCAGGGAGGAAATAAATGATTATAATTCTGATGAAGAGAAACAGAATTGAAGATAACAGAGGAAGTGAGGACACTTATTGAGAGGCACTGAGGAATGTACCAAGATGTAGTGATTACTCAGATTGGTTGTTATCTACAAATGAATGTTTCTTAGAGCAATCTTTGATAAGCAAGAAGGACCTGGAAGGTCTTTTTTCGAAATGCTGTTAATCTTTTTCAGTAGAAAGGAAATAAATATCACAACTTGTAAAAATATTTTTTTATTTTTGAAATTTTATATTCTCTACCATGTTTTCTTTAATTCAAGAAGTAATTCTTGCATGAAACTTCGTTTTTTTGTTTATTCATTCAATGCTGTATTACAACTATTAATTTGTTGTTAGTGTTAGAATATGCAATTGTGTTGTTGTTTTTTCTTATCCTACTTGATCGACAGAAATATCTAGATCAAGTTCATGAACCCGTGCGTTTTTAAACATTGAAGAACTCTAGAAAGACTTGAGAGCAGCTGCCTCTTATGGCAACCAATACGAGCCAAAATGTAGCAGGAGTGGTTTGAGTCACATTGCAAGAAAGGTAAACTTTAAGCCCCGCCACATGCCTTTGAGCTCGAGTATGTCCTCTGCGAAACCTAGCAAAAGTAGTTTCATTTCACCTACTGTCTGTCTCAAGCAAATCAGTCCCAGGATGTTTTCCTTCATACCACTCATGTACGGGTGCCTGCCTCCAAGAGGAACTGATTCTTGTTTGACTCGTGTAGCAATTTCTGAAAAAGTAAGGCAGCCACCATGCGTAGAATCTTTATGGCTACCCTCACGGGCCAAACCATCTGCAATCTCATTTCCACAGACATTCTCGAGCAACGGCACCCACTGAAAAAAGATCTTAACATTGGCACTCCAGCTATTTAATAACTGGACAATACTCGTTGTCGTATATGCAATTGTGAAATATTCAAACGATGAGAACTTGAAAATTAATTGAGAAATTTAACGAGAGAAATATCTGAGTTTATGTCTTATTCTCTTTATGCATATGATCTTCGGAATTTTAAATGTTTGGTAGGAATTTTATGTTGTATGTGCGAAAAGAATGAATGACTACGTGGAAAATTAAAAGAAACAAAAGAAAAACTCACGCCTTTTGCTTCGTGTTCTCTCCTCTGAAATCACGAAGATCTTCGGCACCTGTGTCAAGTGTTTCATACTTCTAGCTCATTTTAAGTAGTATGGGTCTCTGTAGGAAAGATATCTATTTTGATTTCTTTTAAAAGTCAACGGTCTTATGGAACTTATCTAACTTCTTCTGTCTCAAGAGCATTAGCAACAACAAGTGAACTCTTGGAATAATTACTTCTGAAATAATCATTGCAATGAACTTAACTTGATGTCAGTAGCCCATATATTGGTATGTTAATACATATATATTCACTCATTAACTTTGCCAAAGGAAAACTTGGCTAAACTACAAAAGATGAGTTAAATACGAAACGAAGGGGGGGGGGGAAATCTGACAAGAATTCTTTGTTAAGATATGTACGATTAAGAATATGAACAGAGCCTTCGTAGTCTTGAAACATTTTTTTTCACCATAATTGATGAATATCCCAATAAAATCGTATACCTCGAGAATGTTGAATAAAGGAAGGATACAATGTATTTCATATCTCTTTATCAAGATAAGAAAACGAAGAACTCAATTCAACTGTCTTGATAAATTTGTTTCACAAATACTAAATACTATTCAATATCATTTAGTAATGAAAAATGATAGACAAAAATTATATAAATTATTTATTTATGAGTTATTGCACTTTATATTAAAATAAGTATTATAAAAAGGCTTTCAGATATGTCTTTACATTGTACCAGTAGCGAAAACAGGAATTTTCCACGTGGGGGGGGCGGCAGCGTCGAAAGTCTACTATTCTCGCTCATGCTCCAATATGTTCATTTTCGGGAACAAAAAACATTAAAAAATTAATTATTGAATGAATAATGTAATTAATTATTAATAACAAACAATTAAATTTTACGTACTATACACACATAGGATTATAATCAATCGAAAAAAAAAATAAAGGGTCTTGGAGGGAGTTCGGACTCGAGGACCCTCCCCCTTGTGTGCGCCACTGCATTGTACTAATTTTATACTTATTTCAGAAAAAAACATTACATATGACGTCAAGGATTGTGTGTCTTTCCACAGCTTGTCTTATTAGATGTGAAGTTCATTTAAACTTAATGTACAGTAAACTTCTTTTAATTCATGGTCTTTGGTGATTAGAACAATCTTCTAATTGCTAAGTGGTTAGCATTTATATGCTATTGGAAATTATAATTTCATTTTTAGTGACTATTAGAATAGTTAAGATGAAAAAAACTGTCAATGATCCACAAAAAAAGAATTATAAAAAAAAGTGCTTTCTGCTTTTTTTGTAGTCAAATAAATGGCTTCATTTATTATGAATATGTATTATAAAAAGGAAAAATCTTCAAATAAACCCTAGGATTTAATTTTGACGTCATGTCATTAATTTTAAATGAATTAATGTATGAAACCTTTTAAAAAAGAAACAATAGTAGTGATATTCGTTAATGAATGATTCAAAGCAGTGAATAACAATAATTATAGTATTTCATTTCTAGAAAACGATACAGTTTTGTTTTATGTCATGGACGGTCATTTTCTATACCAAAATTATTTAAATACCTAAACATTGAACTATTTCTTTTTCTAATTCTTAATTCATCTTAATTATATATATAAATATTTAAAAAAGGCAAATAATTTTGGAAATTGTATTCTAATTATATATAATCAATAATGTACTAAGTTTCTATAGTTCTAACTTAATACGAAATAATGTGTAAGAATATAGTTAAACAGAGCAGGTCAATAGGCTTAACAAAACAATAGAAAATTCCTAGGCTTAGGAATAAGATTGTAGGATTAAACATAGTTTCAAGGCACTAGGCTTTCCCTTTATTTGTTTATATTACTAAATTGAAATAAATCAAGAAAAACATTTTTTCTTCTTCTTTTTATAAAAATTTAAAATAATTTTCGAAAATATAAAACCCAGTGGCGTAACGTACACCCCCGTAATAAATATAAAGATTTTTACTGTTCTAAAAAGACACTTTAATAATGTTGATATTAAAGGCATCCTTTTTAATTTTAAATAAAATAACAAACATATTAATAATTAATTTATGACACAAAATATGTAAAAGGACGTTTAGGTAGTCTATATTAAGTTGGTTACTGTTAATTTTAATAAAGTTTAAGTAATCAAATTAAAAAATATTATTAAATATAATTATTAAATCACTAATATATTTGTAGACAAAAATAATTATAAATAATAAATTGTCTTTCATAAAAATATAAATATATATATATATAAATTGGCTTATCTATTACTAGCTAAATATCTTTATTTCTTAAATTATTAATAAAGTATTTACTATATTTAGTAACATATTTATGACTAAAATCCTTAGTAATATTTTGTAAAATATATTGTAATAATTTACTAGAAATAGTTATGCAAGTTTTAAAACTATTGGTAAAGTTACGAAATTTAATAAGAATCTAATAAAATTTAGGAGATAAAAAATATCTGTGTAAATTTAAGTTTTGGTAGATGTATACCTAACTTTTTATAAAAACCATTATAAGAGATTACTAATTTTTTTTATCTCATAGTTCAAATTTATGAAAAGAATTATTGTTTGGGAAATGCTTCTAAGAATAATGCTATAATAGTACTTATAAATAATGATATAATTACCAGAGATCTTATCTATATAAACTGTATATATATATATATATAGGGAATCAAATCATCATTTTAATCATTACTTTAATCATCCTTTTAAAATCCTTTTATAAGTAACTTCATAATTAGTTTTACATAATTCAGTTATAATGTACACCATTATATGTGGTATATATAAGTATGATGGGTACTTACGTATTATCGCAGCCTATTGGAGACATTATGCGAAACGAAGCACATAATTGAAGATTCAGCGCATACGACACATGCAAAATGGGGGTTGCTAACTTGGCGATTTTTCTTGAACTTTGGCGATTGGTGCGATAGTGCGTAAGTACCGTATGATGTAATATAAATCCTAGTTTTACTATTTTTTAAAATTAGCAGCTTAGTAACTGCTTCTAAGTGTAACATTATTTGTTAAAACTGCTATTGAGTCACTCATTCCCCAACTGTTATGCGGTTTGCTAAAAAAAAACATGTTTCAGGAAATAATAGAGTAGTATGACCTCAATATTTCTTGCAAACTCACACACACACTTAGTGTGGTTTTATGAATCACTCCATTTTACTGAAATTAATAAAATATTGCTTGTAATAATGATGTCACAGATTTAAAACCAGTGTTTAATGATAACTTATTAATTTTCGTCTTATTACTCTTCTTTTAAACTAGTTTTGAAATAACGCTGCTCAGAATTTCTTTCATTAATCATTCACTAACAATGTTTCTTGATTTTGTGTTATGAAGCTATGATATAGTGTTAAGTAAATTGTTATGTTACAGTATTAAAGTTTTTGCTATTTTAATGTTAATTTATTATTTTTTCCTTCATTCTTAAGAATGTTATTGTGAATTTTTTAAAATTTTACATTGTTAAAAATGTCATTATTTTATATAAAAATGTATTTTACCATGTCATTAGCACAATTATTTTGTAAGATTTTCACTTTTTTAAGGCAAATTTTACGTCTTTCAACTACGTATTTAAACTAACTACGTATTTAACTACTTAAGTCAGATAATTTTTTAAGTTACAAGTTTATTTTAACCCTCTGGCTGGAACATAATTTTTTTGCCGGTCTTAGAAACATCCGTTTGACAGACGGGTAGGCCAATTTTTTTTGAATTTTATCACCTTAAGAACTGTTTTAAATGTCCTTATCGCTCATAAAATTGAGAAGAATTTTTAATATTTAAGTCTTTATGAGGACACTATATTAATATATTTTTATCACAAGAGTTTTGTCTAGTATTTTTATAAAAACTGATTAGAAATTATTTTTATTCATGTAAAAATAATTAAAAATAATAATACCAAAAACGAAAAAACGATAGGAATATCCGTCTGATAGACGGAAAAATCGCACATATATCGTGAGTTGAAAAAAATCATCATGTACCACCATGGGATCCTCTCACTGGGTAGAGTCCAACTGAAGATATCATGGCCGCCCATCCCAAAAATGACACCACAGCGTATCTACAGGCATTAAAGCAAATCATCCCCGTCTGGGAGACGGATGCTCCGGTCAGAGGGTTAAATATCTTTAAAATTTACAAATTGTTAATTTGGTTATATGTTAAATATACTTTTGACACACACATGCAAATAAGAGAAAGAACTTTCATTTTTTAAAAATATTAAAAAGTGAATGATTATTAGAAGAAAAAAGATTTTTCAAATTTTTTACTTTTTTAGCTTCAAGATAGCTACAAAAATATCAATTTTACGTGTAATTGTAACTCGTAATTATGCTTAAATGTGAATAAAATAAATTCATAATATACATACAGCAGTAAACAGTTTCATGATAGAGAAAGTTAAAAAATTGTTCTTTTTTCATTCTTCCTATTATTTTTAATAATATTCACAAGTATAAAAAGTACATATAATATAACACAAACAAATGATGTTTTAACTAGCAGTTGTGTTCCATTTTCTTGTATAATTGTGAATTTATGAAGTAATACGAATTTCGATTGAGTTAATTTGTTTCAATCAATAAATATAATTTTAACTATGGTTTCTCTTAAAAATTATGATATTGATATTTAAATTTAAAATATTATTTAAATTATATAAATAAATATTCAACAGCTCAATAAGTTTTGAGTTAATTGCGTTTTTCAATATACGGGGTTATCCCTAACTTTTTATAGAAATAATATCTACATAATAAAAGATTATCTGCAGTTTCTGTTTGAGCGCTTAAACAGCGCTTGTTTTATGTTAATTTTTATGTATTACTATAAACTTCATTTTAGTTTCTTTTTTAGCATACCGAACTCGTTCTCATTTTAATAGAATATTATACTATTGTGTATTAGTTGATACGAGATGAATGGTTAATTGTTTCATTTACTTTATAGTTTAATTGTTTTATTTACTTATTATTTTTCATTTTCTTTATTTTATATATTCATATAGTCGTTATAAATTAAATTACAATTTAATTAATGATAAAGATAATTTACCTATTAGTTATGTTTCGCAAAATAAGAACAAACTGCTTTTTTCAAATATGACAAAGTTTATTCGCTTATAATACAAATTTGTTGTAAAATACTAAATAATTTATGAAAATATTGTTATTTAAACGAAACGAATTCAAATCCGGAATTAATTATAATATTATTTTTATTTCCTTTAAGCAAATAAATTAATTTTAATGACATAATTAAAATAAAATTGAATAACAGAATTTGCTATTTCCATGACATGATGAAATAAATTGTATAAAATTTAGTTATTAAAATGCTTTGTTAGTCAAGAACAATCAATTTCAATAATTTTTTTAAAATCCAAAATAAAACCAAACCTCATAAAATATTTTTATTTCTAAAAAATTTTTTTCCGCACATTGAAGGGTTCCTTATAAATCTTATAATTATTTAGATTTATTTTTTAATCACTCGATATCAGTCAACTTTTGTAATATCATGTTACTTATTTTTTACGGCATTTTTCAAGTTTAATCAGCAGCTAACTTATTTCGACAAAAACATTTTTGAAGAACAATTTAAGGTTAATCTTTATTAAATAAGATTTTTTAAGCAAAAAAACTAACCGTGGTTGCGAAAAATCGGTGTAGATTTGATTATAAAATTTAGTAAACACATTGCAAAATATGTTTTTCATTCTGACCTCTAATTTCACTACATATAATATTTAGTAAAATATGTAAATAATCATATAATAAATAATATTATTGAACGATATTTTCATTAAATTTAAAAAATTACAAAATGTTACGAATATTTTTCTTCAACATTCAGTATATTATTTATATTAAGTTTAACTATGCAAAGTGTTATATATATATATATATATATATATATAAAATATTTCTTCAAATTACTAATAGCGGTGAATTTCTTTTGATTAATACATTTAATTTAAATTTATAAGGACTTTTTTATCTTCTCATAATAATTTATCTTCTTATTCAGTCATATCATATAAATAATATCATTGAATGATATTTAATTAAATTTTAAAAATTACGAAGTATTACAACTTTTTTCTTTAGCATTTCGTATGTCATTTATATTCAGTTTTAATATGCAAAGTGTTATAAAATATTTCTTCAAACTATTAATAATGGTGAATTTCTTTTGATTAATGCATTTAATTTGAATTTATAAGGATTTTTTACCTTCTCATAATTTTTTCTTTCTTTATTCCAAAGTTTATTTTAATAAAAATGAAGTTGTTTGTATGACTGACACATGATGGTAGGAAACCAATAATCACTCCTTCAATCCATAACAGAGTATGTTTCCAAAACTATTTTTAGCTACGAAATAATATAAATTTCGTACATTTTTTAATAAAGTTATTTATGCAAATGATTTGAATTTCATCTAGTGAAAATGAAATAAATAATTGATTTAAATACTGTTCTTTTTTTCCTTTGAAGATTCTAAAATTTTTTATTGACGAAAGTGACTGAAATAAATTCTGCTAATAGTATCCAAGAATAGTAATTATGAACCGTTCACATAAGACCTCTTCGGGGAAAACATTTATTATTTTAGACTGAATTTTTTTACACTGTTATCGAGTGCATCTTTCGTTTTGCTCATAGGAAGTTTATTTGAAAAAAACAAATGTTTTCTTTGAACTATTCAACAATATTTTTTTTTTGGTTTAACGATTTGTAATAGCTTACTTCTGATAAGCTTCTCAAAGGAATAAAAACAATAAGAGGACAACCTTTCATAAAGTTCGTGCTGCCATCTATATATTATAAAATCAACTAAAGAATTCACACAAATTTGATAAATGCTCGATCAAAAAGGGAAAATGAAACTGCACTAGAAGGGAAGAAAGAAAATTTAATAACAGAAATTATGAAAAAAATGCTGTATATTTTCTGAGGTATCAGTGACAATACGTCTCCACGTATCTTGTAGTTTTAACAGCTATGAATTATACTAGTTTTGTGGAATCTTCAGAATACAATACTTATAAATACCAATTTAAAATATAAAATAAAAATACCTTTAATCTTATATATTCATGAATTGTATTTCTGTCTGATATTACAGACATAAAAAATATCGTGTAGATATCAATTAAGTAAATACTCAAAAAACAGCTGGTATTAATAAAAAATAATTTCGTGAAGAAAAATTTATTTGAATGATAGCAGATGGCGCTGTGTGGAACTGCTTATAATTAAAATTGGTATTTTATTTTTCAAATATTATTTTTCAATAAAAAATAAACATTTGTCATGTGGTTTAAAAACAAACCAATTCATTATTTTAATTAATTATAATGAAATAACCCAATTATTTATTCAATGTTTTTACGAGTATTGTGTAATTGACATTGTGTGTAGTATTTATTCGTATCAATTTATTTACATAAATATTTTAAATAAACACTCAAATAAATAAGTTATTACATTTCCGTTATTGATAGATCTTTCAGTGCTTTTGTAAATCTTATTTAGTGAATTAAAATAGTTTCGTTGTCATAGACAAATAATAGTGTGACGAATTAAAATATAGTTCTGAAATAATTTTTTTTAACATATATTTTCAACCTTGACTTAATTTGGAAACATTATGTTCTGAAAACTAATATCTCTCTGCTAATTATTCATAAATATAGAAATTTAAAGTATCGAAAAAATATTTTAGTAGGTACTCTTCATTGTAAAAGGTGCATGTGAAAGCCGAGTTGTCGTGGTGCAAACTCGTGGCCAGCATTGTTTCTGTCAAGTTTGTGTGTCTTGATGTTAAGACCAAGTCAAGTTGTGATGTTGTTAAAGACTCTTTGTGTGGTAGGAGTGATGCTCATTAAATAAGTAAATGCTGAAAGTCCTCATGCTCATATGGCGAGAAAATTTGGAGAGCTGGGTGTTAGCTGAAGTATTGTCCTTAGCACTTGTTCTTCGTGTTCAAAGTTGGGCGGCTAATCTCCCTCGGGTAACATCGAAGTGCTACCTTAAGGAATAATAAATAAGAAACAAATTAAATTTTTTTTCCCTTTAAAGTACAGTCGAACCTCTATATTGCGAATTTTTCTCTATAGCGAACTTTTTCCTGGAATCTTGAATATTTTACTATTTTCTTCGTAAAATAACCTCTCTATAGCAAAGTGCATTTTCTATATAACGAACTTTTTCTTTTGTGATTCAATTTTTTTTCTCCCTATTTTTAAAGTATTTCTGAACATTTCAGGTTATTCTCTCTGTAACACATTTTATGGTGGTCATAAATCTTGGAACTGGTTTCATTAGATCCTAACACGTCGAGAGCAATAGAGTTCTGAACGTTTCATCCAAGAAGTGCAACCTTTAACCTCCATTGTCCAGTTCACTAGAAACATCTTCAATATCCCCTTTCACCCTCAGTGGAGTTGTCCCGTGTCCCCGTGTTCTAGTTTTAAATAATGTATGTTTAATATTACTTGAATATTTTAAAAGAAAGTGTCCTTAAAATTCGTTAATTTTAATATAAAATTATTTTCTTAGTATTTAAAATACTGCGCATTCTTCGATATTCTTTTTTTCTTCTTGTTTTCCTTGTAGTTTTCCTTGTAGTTTTTCTTTTTTTCTTTCTTTTTTTTGATGGGTAAGATAT
Organism: Trichonephila inaurata madagascariensis; assembly: GCA_019973955.1. Lineage (NCBI taxonomy): Eukaryota > Metazoa > Arthropoda > Arachnida > Araneae > Nephilidae > Trichonephila > Trichonephila inaurata. The sequence goes on from BMAV01018500.1 coordinate 102,740, forward strand.
ATAAATAAACATATGCTAATTTAAAAAAGGTGTGAATAATTACATTTTTTAATACATAGGGCTTATGATTTTAAAATTTGTTTTATGTAGTTTATACAGTATATTTAAAGATGAACCTCTATATAACGAATTTTCCATGTAACGAACTTTTTTCTGGGATTTAGCGACTTCGTTATATAGAGGTCCGACATTATTTCACAATTTTAATAAAAACTGGACTTTATTTGGATCTAGCAGCTACTAATCATAAATTTTCTGAGTAGTTTGACGAATTACAAACTATATGTTTTCTCAATATTTGCCCAATTCCATTTTTGGTGGTGAGGGGAAGGAAGGGAATTTTTAAACTCTCTCTTATTTTTACAAATCATAGATTTTTGATGTGTGTATCAAAATTCATTTATAAAATATCAATTAATTGATTTCGATTACATAAAATTAAATGTTTTATATTATTTGAAATTTACTCTCTTCTCCATAGCTATTTTTATACATTTAATTGCCACAAGAGTACCATTGTCTCTAACGGTTTATATAATTTAATATGATGAGCTCTTATAGACGTTTAAAAAACAGGATGAATTCAATACATTAATAATGCAAATATGTACAACACTGAAATTATTAAATATTTCTGCATTCAGGAGATCGAGTGACCATGGTAGCCTAGTAATCATGGTTGCGAACTCGTGACCGGCTGAAGACCCTTCGTGTAGGGCGGCTGATACACGTTAAATGTGTCTTAGCTCGAAATCCTCCCATTGGAGGAGTGTGGAAGTTAGAAGAGTGGGACTGGTTTAGGTGTCGTCATCGTCGCTTGACCGAGGCTTAGAATTGTGAGGTCCGTCTTCAATAGCCCTCGCTTTGACCTCACTCCAGAGATTAGAATAAACTATGTTCAAATTCAAATTCAAAATAATGTTCAAATTCGTAATTCATTCGTTTTCGTATTTCAAAAATTCAATTCGGATTCATTCAATAAAAATGAAATAAATTCACTCTTACCTGTCGGAAGTTGAGGCGACTAAAAACACTCGACCAGTCGGTTGGAGGGACAAACGTTTATTTACAACACAAAAGAAAACAGACAGGAATACTATATACACTTGAAAACAAGCGACTGCAGCGCCGCTGAACTAGAGTTACAACATACTAAAAAGAGTGTCAACATTTTTATTTTCATCAATGAGAATCTTCAAACATCAATGCATTAGTTAAGGTAAATTTTTATATAAATCTAAAAATCAGAATATTCAGAATGTTGATATTCAGAAAAAAATATATTTTCATTTTAATATATAATTACCGATAGGCATATTTAAAAAATCGCTCGGATACGAGAATACAAAGGGACTTGGAGAAATTCTACCAGCAAATTAAGTATCAATTAAATGGAAGGTAAAAATTCACGAATGCGAGACAGGAGCGATATAATGTACAAAAAAAATCTGAAAGGTTGAAACAACATTGTTTAATATACGTCATGCTGAGAACTTTTTATATACCTTTTGTGATACCTTACGACAAGGTGCTTTTTAGATTATTCCCCCTCCCCCCCAATACAAACATTATAGTAATATGCTCAATCATCGGGATTGCCAGAAGACAGCCTTAATCAGTGATGAAATCCGCTTCAGATTTTGTAGAAAATGTTTATTACATCAGTGTGTGTTTGAAGTTAAATCAGTGCTCCCAAAAAAACTTCATTTTACACATGCACACAATTATTGCTCCTGATAATATATTAACGAAGTTCAATTTTCTTTATACTTTTATGATATGTTGATGGTACCATTAAATTATTTCTTATACCTCTCCGTCTTAGGACATGGTTTACTTACATTGTAAATCCAAGCTCTATGTGCACAGCATATCTTTGGATTGCCTCTGAATTGATCAAATACTTCCTTAACGAGAAAAGCCATCAGACCTTTCATCAATTGAACTTGTATGATGTTTAACAGGATTTTACCAACATTTTTGGTCCCCAAAATATTTAAGACCTGCAATGTATTAACTGAAAAATACTTGACAAAATTGAATGTAGGATGCGAGTATCATAACATTCTATATCAATCTTTGATTAACTATATATAAACATGAATTGTGCGTCCATGGAATAACATGAACAATATAAACATGAATTGTGCGATCAATGTACAACTTCTGCCATTCATGTGTTCTATCACTCTGAAAATATAACCGTTTAATTTTTTTCTAGTCTTATCTAGCCTTTCTTCTACTGGCACCCAAAATGCACTACCAAATAATAAGTATCCAAACCGCATGAAATTTCCATCATAAATATACTGGGATGATATTTGCAAATGATAAACATTTCAGGGCAGTCGCACATCGTAGCTTATATAGCTCCATCAACAACGTTTGTAGCATCGAAATCGCTATTTCGTGCGGCTGTTTTGTGTGAGCAGCTTCAATAGGTCACGAAGAATACGAGGATCATTCTAGTACGTTTCTGAATTAGACCGAGGAAAAATTGTTGCCTATAGAAAATGACAATTATCCTTCCAAGAAATGGTGATCTTGTAGGAGGTAATTAAGCAAAAGTAATGCAAATCTGTAATTGATGGATGCAAAAGGGAATGGTTGATCGAAGGCACCGATTGCATCGGGCTCTTTGCCTTCCTACATGTTATGACAGACAAGTTGTACGCATAGCAGTGATTGAACTCTCTATTACTTAAGAGTCATATCAGAAAAAATTTGGTCATTTACACCTCTATTAGTGTCCACACGTACCATTCGACTTGCAGTACAGTAGACTGTCCAAAATGTGTAGCTTTTTGTTATTGCCTTTTTCTTAAAACCATAGATGTTTCCATCTGAATTGGTGCATTGAATGAAGAACATGGACAACTGAATGACACGACATTGTCTATACGAAAGAATCACGTACTGCCTGCAGCATCAAAATGGTTGGATTAAAGTCTAGAAATACCATGAAAACAGGTTGCACAACATTGAGAAATGCCGATACAATGACAGGGCACTACTATATCTCTAATATTTTGGAGTCTATATTATCCACCTTTATCTTCAGAGCTTGTCAGTGGTCACATTTCAACAGGGCAAAGAGTGAGCGAGCCCACCGGGAATGTTCAAGATTTCTTTGCTGGCCATATTGCATTGCTGCCTTGGCCAACTTATTCACTCGATCTGTTGCTTATTGAATGCATTTGGCTGATGAGTGACACTCTGTATCAATTGGCTGGCCTTTCATGTGCCGTCCGCTGCTACATTTGGAAATGTGTGTAAACAGAATGAGCTGCCGTATCCTAACAGCACACACGAAACCTCATTGCTTTAATCTCGAGGCTTTCAACAGCCGTTATTGCCAGCGGGTCAGTGTCAGCACTCAATAATGATGTTACTATCTTTTTCACCTCCCAAAAAGTTGTATTTTCAGGCATTTCACCTTTTCTATATGCTATCTCTTCAATAAATTTGACCTATATCTCTCGTCCTTGGTGTTACGTTTTGGATGGTCAGCAGTGTATAATACACTTTCTTGAAGTCTTCCTTTTTATTCGCTTGAAAAGGGAAGAAAGAATACATGTAATCATATCTATATTTATAGAGAAAAGAGCTCATGAATATTATTTTATATGCATTTGATTTTACCAATGTAAAAACATTTCAGTGTTCAACATTAATGGAGAAATTTCGCAAACAAATCTAATATTTTTTTTTATGAACCTTCTTATATTAGTCATTGAAAACCCCTTTCATTGATCTAAATAAATTATTAGATAATAATTAGATTAATAAATATTATTAATTTAGTAATATAATTATCTCTAATAGGTGATTGTGTGGATAACGATTTATTACAATATCACTTGCGATCTAAAAGCAGCTTCTCTAATGAGTTCGGGATTCATTTACTGGCCTTTGTTACTGGTCTTTCCCTAATATCCATTAAACACATGGAAAATAATGAACTCTGACCCTTAGATCTTTAACAAACTTCCCAACGTTATTAGTCCTCTTATTATAATATGTCGTCGAGCGAAATTCAAAATCTTTGGTAGCTGATTTTCCTTTTAATTTAATTTTCCGAATTCTCTTTTATTGTCTACAAAACATAAATACAAGCTCTTCGTAAAATATACATGTGTATTAAAAAGATGAATGTAATTTTATTATGAAGTTTTAGCTTTTACTTCTTTCTTATCAATGTAATTTTAGAGTTAATATGCTGTTTTTCCAACGCTGACTCGTTTTACTGCTTGATTTTTAGACGCTATAGCAACCATATAGATCTTTTAGCATTAACTTTTTGGAGTTAGTATTGTGACGTTTGAAATAAATAACGGTAGCGTGATATTGATTAATTTAAACACATTTAGTTTATTTACGTCACAACTATCAGTTACAGATTATACATTGATGTTATTAAACTTATGAAAGAGATTATTAAAGTTCAAATGATGTGGTTTATGAGGGAGGAGTTTCTTTGGGGTCCGCTCTCAACGAAGATTTTCAGATCATCTCCCGTTCTCTCACTCTGCCTTCCCTAGACTCGGGGATCAGCGGCAGGTGCCTTTAGCTTCCAGTTACATCCCACTAGTGGATAGGAAAAGGGTCTCTCGTGGTGTCAAAGGTTGCCGGGGCTATCCAAGACGGGACCAGGCAATAATTTTAAAGTTTCAGGTGGCACGTGGGGTGATCCACAAAGATGCCGATTTTTAGTGTCGGGAATACAGCCACACTGTGTGTGGTTTACAGTCAAGCCACAGTATGAACATGTAATTAATTTCATCAGCTATCAAAAATTTAGTATCAATCACATCGCTGATCAGATACAATAAACATCTTTTACCCAATTTTAAACTGTATGCGATGTTTACTTTGTAGCATTGTAACTAATTTATCGTACTATTTAGCTTCATGTTTAATTTTAATCGATTCCAGAACTTTTATAAGTTTTTATACTTTACCATGCATTTAAAAGTTCTCATATTTATATATTTTTTAATTGGAGGTTTAATGTATCCCTTTAAGACAGGTAACTCGTACTAAAGAATTCGTTTTTCGGAACTGAAGTAAAGTAAGTGTGCTGTGAAAAAACGAGCTTAGAAAATAAAAATTAATCAAACAAAATTCATAGTAATATATTTATCTCAATATTAGATTTAATTTTATTAGATTTGTGATATATTTGAATATAGAATTGTTCTTCATGTCAGTTATTTTTCGGTGGACAAGAGATCTAACAAGATGCTGCCACCAGTTTAGGAGCTTATTTCAAATGAATTCATATTCCAATGTGCCTTTAGAAAAAGGACTAGCTGTGTCCATTAAGTCCAAGATTTGAAGCTTCTACATTAGTGGATGTTCTACGACTCACTTTGATTAGATCCTTGTTAGTTTCTGGCAAATGAGTTCTTTTCACTTGTTATAGTTTATTCGCGCAAGAAAGGTTTTTCACCACAAATTATTTGATTAATAAATTGATATTAGTTTATTGTTATGTTTCCGATTTGTTTGCCCATGATACTTACAATCGTGTATAATTCACTTAAGGGACTTCTCGTGAATGGAAATCTTCGGAGTCACCGACACACAAACTTCGATACGTTTTATTATTTTGAGAAGATTTACATAATATTTCTTTTTTATTTAGCCATAAGCTGTTGACCTTGGCAAGAGTGTTTGAACCACAGACCTACCAGTCTACATCTACGCCGTGTATGCCGCAGACCAGTGATGACCAATCTCCTGTCCATGGATCAAACGATACCAGGCCGCCCAAGGAACGTTAAATTATTTCTATTTTATTTATTGTGGTGTATTTCTTCCGGTTTTGTGTAACTTTTTATTAAAATCACTTCATATTCCATGTTAAATCACTTTATATTCCTTTTCTGTGGTGTAGCTGTATTTTAATCTGAAGGCATATTTAAATACAATTAAATTAAAATTATTCAATCAAAATAATATGACAATAATAAATAACAATCAATATATCTCCCTTCCTGCCTGCCGTGGTAAAATTATCAAACTCTGACCGGCTATAAAAAGTTGGGAAACACTGTCGCAGACAATTGGAACAAAAAGGAATCCCTTTTCGTGTCAGTCGTTAAGCTCTTTTATTCATGTCCTTTTTTTATATTTTTTATACAGGAAACCACTGCCCCTTTAAAAAGGTAAATATAAAGCCAATCCTGTTCTTCTTTGAATTCTTACCTTCCTAAAACAATTTATAAGAGTGATATAATCTAACAAAATTTTTAAAATTACCATTTCAGGGTTCAATATTAATCACTTCTTATATTAGATAGTGAAATGAGTTAAAATACTCTCTCTTCTTATAGCTTATGTATTAATTCGAAAATTTTCCTTTCGTTTACTTTTTTATATTTATGAGCTCTAGTAACGGTTACAAGGTTTATTTATAAAATAACAGAATAATTCGTTAATTTTATTCAATTTGTTATAGAACATTCTATCTATTATGATTATAAAAAAAATATTTCATTACAGGTTGTTAATAGCTGGGGTAATTTTTGGAGTATTGCTGGAGTAATTATACGATGGACGTTTCAAAAGTAAGTTTCGTCATTTTTTTAAGGCTGTCTTCGGTTAATGTTAACGAATAGGACCCAAATTCGGAATATTTGTTTAGGTATAAAAGTACTGAAACATTAATATTATAATCTGGATTCAGTATCCTGTAGAGAGTAGCATATTTAATCCCACTACTCTTTTTTTTATCCGAGTTCACACATTTTTTCTTTTATAAAATGTGTTTCGCATTTTTTCTTTTATACCGTAATATTAAATTAGCTATCCCTTTATATATTAAAAGAAAAAAAAACTAATTACTTATGAAACATTTTGAAATTTTAAAAACACTATATTATAAAAAAATGCATGAGTTACAATGTCACAAATTTTTACAAAAATTGAGACATTTTTTCTCTCTGAAAATGTGCTCAGCCTTAAGGTATCCGACTACGTTCGGAACCGTGATTTTGCAAAAGCGTATAAATGGATAATATTTATGATATTTAGTGTCACTTAGATTAGAAAATGTATATAAAATTGCTTTAAGAATAGTATATTACAATTAAAAATTATTTAAGTTCAATATTTTGAGACAAAAATTGAACATAGAATGACCCATTTTCAAAATGATCTTTGAAAAATGCTTTTATTATAATAATATTTTGCCTGTATATAGCTCAGACCTCTGTACAGACCTCTGTACAACTAGAAGTTTTGAAATATATAATTATGTTTTACGACAACAGAGGGGAGAAATTTTAAGAAAAAAACGCCGATAATTATTTCAAATGGTTGTAATTCTAAAAATAATATGAATTTTTCAAAAATCATAGTTGAGCCTCTGTACAGAGGTCTGAGCTATATACAGGCAAAATATTATTATAATAGAAGCTTTTTTCACAAAAGGAGGACATTTTGAAAAAGGTTATTCTTAGTTAATTTTTTGCCGAAATAGTGTATTTAAATAATTTTTCTTTTTTTCTTTCCTTAAAACAATTTTATACATGTATTCTAATCTAAGTGACACTAAATATCATAAAAATTATCCATTTATGCGCCTTTTTAAAATCACGGTTTCGAACGTAGTCGAATACCTTAAAGGGAAGATGATACACCAGATGAAAAACAACAACAAATGCAATACAAAACCACATCCATGTCTGGTTCGATGGAATGAATGTCAGCGAAGGAGAAATGAAGCATGCGCAGATTGCTGAAGAAAATACATCAGCAGCAGACTGGTGTGTTCAGGGTTATTCCAGTACAAATCACAATGGGAGGCAGACGTGTGCTGACAACGGCTTCACCAATGAAACTGTGCGCTATTATCCGGTTGAATGGGGACGTGGGACTCGTGTCTCTGTCATCGAAGAACGTCTACAGACAGGGACGTATTAAGACTCCTTGAAGCCCTGGAAAAATCTTAAGATTTTTTGAAGCCCTGGGTTTTCATGCGAAAGTAGGCCGTACTTGAGATCTTTAAAAGTAGACAGTACATAGCATGCATTGTTAACTACTCGTTCAAATGGTAATTTGAAAACAAATAAGTAACATCTCAAAAACCTAGCCACAAACCGACTAAGCACAAATGGCAGCATTTCGATTAAATGAGTAGAATGATTGTTTATGTATTAGGCTTAGGCTTAGACATAGACAACGGTCATCATGTAATAATACAGTCTTACCACTTTTGCCAGTTGATATGCGGTTTGAAATTCCCTGTTTTACTCGAGAATATGTACCGGAATAACATTTGACTATAAAATTACCCGGATAAGACAAAATTGAGAACGAAATGAAGCCTTTACTGAGAATGAAGCCTTGGGCCAGGGGCCAGTTGGCCCATGTCTTAAGAAGTTCCTGTCTACAGACAGTGCATAGTGAAGAGGTCCTGTCTTGTCAAATGGTTGGTCACTGGTTTTTCATGTTCTGAGAAAAAGGCAGAGTGTGGAAGATGAAGGTCGAAGTGGGCATCTACCCCACATCCCCGAATGAAAACAACTTTGCGCCATCGGTCTTTTACCTGTTCCCTGCATTAAAAGACACTTGAGAGATGTAACTTCAAGAACAATGCTTGTGTGGAGCAGGCTGTGTTACAATTCTTTGCATCGCAGGGCACCGGGTCTTACCAGAGGAATTTCTTCAAACTTATTGCACGCTACGACAACTGTCTCGATGCTGGAGGAAATTATGTCGAAAAATAGGGCGAGATATATAGTTTATGATGTCA
>BMAV01018500.1:111600-130030 GCA_019973955.1 Trichonephila inaurata madagascariensis
TTAGTGTGAAAAAAAATGACCAAACTTACTTTAGGGAGTTTTCTTTGTATAATATGTAACTTTTGAATTCTTCAAATGGAAGATTGAGTGATGTTAATAATAATAATACGAGCAACTAATTTATATAGAACAATTTTATTCAAACATGTCACAACATCAAAGACACATGAGATCAGGATATAATTTTAAATTTGTCGATAATTTAACTGTTACTTTCTAGGTATTTACAGAAATTTTGTTACAAAACAATTCAAACATCACAGTAATCATTTCTCATCTAGATCACATTAATATGAAAGAGTTTCTCATTTTGATGCACATCTTTAAAAAAAAACCATATGAAAATAGTTATACATCATTGAAAATTAATAGATATTGCAAAGGAGATGAAAGCTTAGTTTTTAGTTTCTACGAAACTACATCAGCTAATGCAAAAGGCATGGGTTAGAGATTATTTTAAATTAATTAAAATTATTAATACACTGTTTGGAATTGGTGAATTTATCAAAACATATTGCTAATCATACAAAAGAGCGAAAAATATTTCTGAGCCTTTTAAACACACAACAACGTTTGACTACAGCAACTAGTTCAGTTGTTTAATTTATCAAATATTTATGTACGGAGAACTTCTTGATACACATTTATACGAAATTAGAATTTAAGTTTATTTTGAATAGCTATCTCTCTTGGAAGTTATATGATGGAAATGTAACTCAGTAGTGTGTATCGTATTTCTTTTTTTTGGATGTAAGTAATACTGATCACAAGTTACTCTTCTTCACTTTCTTCCTCTTCCTCCTCTTCTTCCTCCTCTTCTTCCTCTTCTTCTTCTTCTTCCTCCTCTTCCTCTTCCTCCTCTTCTTGTCGCCTAGTCACTGGTGTAGGTTGGAAGGTGACTCTGTTCTCTTTTTTGGCAGAGGTGTCATTGGACATTACTCTTGTCGTGGTCGTGGTCGTTATTGTATTTTTGGTTTCGTGAATGAATTCGCCTTCTACGTGAGTGACTTGAATATGCTGAGTGCCAGGCGGCATTCTATAAGTTGGAGGCACTGATGGTCCCCTGCGACATTTGATGTAGTCCTCAAATCTACCAACTGATGTTACTGGGCGTGGTGAATGACCCCTGTTGGGTTGGTATTCGCTGCCCTTTGGTGGCCATACCTCATCTGTGCATCTGCGAGCAGGGGCTGTTCTAGGAGCAAAAGGGGGAGGCCTATTTCCTAGAGCGTTGGCATCTGGATTCCAGGCGTTACCCACCTTGTTGTGAGGCAATTGGCCAACACCATTGATGCCCTGCTCTTGGCCTGATTTAGGAGGTGGCCACACAAATTTCTTTCCTTGTCCAGCTAAAAAATAAAGGTTTTCGCTATTATAAATAGTGTCAATGAGCTATTAAAATGTATTTTTCATGAAAAATATTTTATTGAATAAAGTGATTCAATCAAATTTAGAAATGTTTGCTGCGAAATGTTATGAAAAACTCGAGAGTTTTGATGGAATGTGTAAATCATCATTCACGAATTCATAAAATGTAAAGATTTTATGGATAATCAGAAAAAATAACTAAATAAACTCAAGAAATGAAAATAACACTAATTTATGGCAAAATCAAACTTGTAAACTTTGTTTCCTCCTCCGTTGTAGTTTTATCCCTAAAGAAGACGCATGTTGAAGAAAAGTAAGAAGAGCCAATTTTAGATATAATTGTAAACTAAAAATAATGGACTCTTTTTTTTTAAATTTTTTTTTATCAGTTTAAAATTATGTTTAGTTTTTTTTTATCGTCTCGTATTTTTTGAATAATACTCTGTATATGAATATTTTAGCTTATCTGTCTAAGAGTTTAATTATTTAAATTTTTTCATGTATTTCACTTTGGTTCAACAAAAAGCTTAAAAAAATTTTATTCTAAGAATTCAACCCCCTCCTCCCCCTCTTTTTTTGAGCAAACGTTGTTTTACCCTCTGACTTTTCTTTCATAAAGTGGTCACCTAGAAGCCCAGATCATCTTTTGGATGTTTTGGAAAAAGGCATGAAAGGCCATCACACAGCACCAACGAAACCATACAAAATTATGAACAGCTTTAGCCAATATTTGGCAAGTTATTTCCGTGGAACGTTTCCAGAAACTTATTCAATCTATGTTTCGTTGTGTGGCAGCCGTTTTCAGTGCCAGAGGAGTGTAGGTATCAGTGTAGGTATCTCTAATTCAGTGGCACTTCAGTGTATATTTGATTCCCACCAAACAGGCTATGTGTTAAAATACTCATTTTTGTTTTAAAAAGTTTTATTTCATTTAAAAAAAATCTAAGAAAAAATTTAATTTTGAAGACAAAATTGAGCTGTGTTTTTAAGCAACTTTACAGAAAATAGTTCGAATTAATTCTTGCACATTTTATTGGGAAAAGATAGACAAAATTGTTTTTTTTATGTTAAAATTATTAAATAAACAATATATAAAATATTGAACTAGCTTAAATACATTTACGAGACAGAATCTGAAAAGGAAATGAGATTATATTAATAATCCTAAGAAAAATGACTTACAAAAATCAATAAAAAGTTTAAATTTTCAACTGACTAACTACGGTATTGATTTTGAATCATGAAAAGAATGGGTGTTGAAATTTTAATGCTATTTTCTTTTAAATTGTAACTGTAGGTTCTATTTCCTTACTGTGAAAATCTTCGTACTTCTGCTAGAAAGTAAAGAAATATTAAATCTCCTTTCTGGCGTATAAGATCTGAAAGTTGATCATTCCAATAATCGAAATCTTACCCAGAATAAAAATCAGTTCTTGAATACATTTAAAGAAACGTAATCATGATACTTTGCTTTGTCTTCTGGAATGTCTATGTAGTTTAAAGAAATTCAATACGATTACAATTTACTTTTTCTATAGTCAGATGCGATCATGCTGAATACATAAATTTTTTAAGAGAGGAATGGAAAACATTCTATTTTATACAAGCAGAGCATATATTTACAAACACCAATCTGTGTTGTGAAATTTTTAGACGTGTTTCAAAATCATCTCATACAAAAAAATTCAAGGTTCAAACAAGTCATGTTAGATATAATACTCTGAACGTTTCTAAATTTTTGCCGAAAAGATTATTAACAGTAACTACATTGTATAACAAAGAAAATTTTACGTATATTCTACATATTTTAAGGTATTATAACATTAGAACCAATAATTAATTCCCCTTTGGATTCCAAGTGTTTGTTATATAAGTTAAGTTTTTAAAAATTTATACAGAATTTTTCTTAAGGTATCCGACTAAGTTCGCGCGGAACCGTGATTTTGTAAAAGAGTATAAATGGATAATATTTATGATATTTATTGTCACTTTGATTAGAAGATGTATATAAAATTGTTTTAAGAAGAGTATTACAATAAAAAACTATTTAAGTACAATATTTTGACAAAAAATTCACATAGAATGACCCATTTTCAAAATATTCTCTTTTGTGAAAAATGTTTCTATTATAAGAATATTTTGCCTGTATATAGCTCAAACCTGTCTACAGAAGCTCAACTAGAATGTTTGAAATATATAACTTAGAAGTGAGTTTATCCATATTTTACGACAACAGAGGGGAGTAATTTTAAGAAAAAACGCCAATAATTATTTCAATTGATGGTAACTCTGAAAATAATGTGAATTTTTTAAAAATCCTAGTTCAGACTGTCTGGAGAAGTCTTTACTTCACATAAGCGAAATATTATTTTTAGAAGCATTTTTTATAAAAGGAGAACATTTTGAAAATAGATTATTCTAAGTTAATTTTTTTGCCAAAATATTGTATTTAAATAATTTTTTTTGTCAAAATGTCCTTAAGATAATTTTATGCATGTATTCTAATCTAAGTGATACTAAATATCATGAAAATTATCCATTTATGCACTTTTTAAAATCACGGTTCCGAACGTAGTCGGATACCTTAATGTGGATGAAATAAATGATTCAATGAACAAAAATGATTCGTCTTGTTCTGAGAATACCTTTAGAATGGATAAAGGAGAAATAATTGTTCCTTTTTTTCTAGAGGTTAAAGCCCTTGTCGGGTGTTATTGGTCTTTCTTGAACGAAGAAAAATATTTCATCTTAGAATTTTTAAGAAAAATCAAAGGATTTTTCAAAAATATTAGAACAAATAGTAAAAATGAGTTACATTGCAATCCTAAATATGTACCTGAGAATTTAGTAGAGGAAGGAACAAGCCACATTATGAAATTGCAATAAAAGGGGATGACATGTGATGTATTCTTTTTAAAATACAAATGTCTTAACAATCTTTTTTTTAAAACTTCTTAGCTTAAAAGTTTTTAAATTCAGTATTTTGATTCTCTTTCTTTGTAAAATGTCAAATTTATATAATGTTTTAAGAAATATCACAGAGCATTTCTACAAGATTTTGGTTAATTAATTACATAATATTTATTGTTCTTATTTCTTACCTTCTCCAATGACTGTTGGAGAGAAGCCTGTTTTGGGGAGATACCGCACAGTGGAATACTGAAATCGATAAAAATTAATTATTATTTCAAAATATTTTACAAACAAAATATAAATGCCATCTCAAATACATGTTTTAATAATTCAATTCAACTTTAGGAAGAAAGGTAACACATTTAATAAACAAATGTTTTATCCAGAAACCAATATTTTTAATTGAAATAATTTGAAAATTTCAAACAGAATACTTCTGTTACGAAAACTTTTCATACTTTCAGTCCTGATAAGAAATTGTTCTTTCCAAATTGTCCCAAGAAATTTTTTTAGTCCAAATAAGAAATTGTTGCAGTCGTGCTTGTCTTTCTTTTTATATTTTTTTCTTTTATCACGTAAGTATATTTGTTCATAAGGAATCGACAGCTGCATACTCAATTACATTCAGGTCATCACTAGCGTTGACTTGTTGTGAGTAATAAATTCTGAAAACCGTCATGATCAATAGTAGAATATCATTTACTGATTGAAACGCGCAACCCCATTTTTTGCGAAGAAACCTGCAATGTGCGTGCACAATGCTCTTATGTTTTGAAATCATTTATTCGAAGTTTTTTTTCCAAGCTTAAGAAAAATTAGTATCCTTCTAGAACTAAAACACTATAAGTTCATAAGGTGTGTCATTTCTTTTAATTAAACAGTATTTCGATATATACAGAAGTACAATTTTTTACTCTTTCTTTATTTTTAAAGCTCTCATTTTTATACTCGGCACCCATAAATTTCGATCTTACTTTTTGTGTTAAAAGTGCGCGTTATACACCGGATTTTACAGTAAATCTTATATATTAATTTATTAAGCTATAATACCAGGGTGTGATTGATTTTTTTTCAGAATTTCTAATCTACCAATCAGAAATCAGAATCTACCAATGCGGAAAAGATGTTCTCCAGTATATAGATAAAGAGAAAAATAAAATGAAATAAAATTATGTTAAGTACTGTTACAATGGGTAATGAAGTTTAGGTATTTGAACTTTTTTGTGGTAAAAAGTCAAAGTAATTTTTGTTAAAGAAAAACAGGAATTTTAGTACTTTTTAGCATTTATTGCAGTGAGAGGACACCTAGTAAATAGTTGCAAGAAAAAGATATCAAGTACATTTAACAGCTTTTTTTAGTATTAAAAGTATTATAAAAAATACCAACAAGTGTACTGCCGAAATTACAGTGCACAATAAAGCGGAAGATGGAAAAAAGCTTGGATCGGACTTATTTGTTGGTGAAGGGAGAGAGAGCTGGGAGTTAATACAATCGAACCTCCATTTAAGGAACCTCTATATTGCGAAGTTTTCTATATAACGAACTTTTTCGTGGAACCAAGAACATTTCACGATCTTCTTCGTAAAATAACCTCTCAATAGCGAAGTGCATTTTCTATATAACGAACTTTTTCTTTTGTTAAGGCAGTTATTTTTCTATTAACAACATATGTTGAGAATTAGTTCTTAAGGCAGTAAAAGTCCAATTTGTTTTTGAAAATACTACTATATGAAAAAATTTCTCCAAATGATTTCCAACAACATTTACTCATTTGCATACATGATTTCGGGAGCATTCATAAGTGGATAAGAGATACAATTTAATACCTCAACACAAAAGGGACAAAAACACATTCCATTTTTCATAGCATGCTTAAACGGGTGATAGAAAGTGTCGAAAGGACTTTTATATGCAAGAATAACCAAAAGGGTTTTGTTGTTAGTGCAAACATAAAATTTTAGAACAGAACATGTTATAAGTACGGGAGTTCTTTTCACGAAGCTTAGATATTTTATTTTCAACATTGTGATATTTTGACAACGGGTGTTTTTTCATTTGGCCACAGAAAGAAAAATTTACTTGATTGTTTTCAGTTTTTGAAAAAATGGAAAATGTAAATTTAATTAAAACTTTATTTAAGTGTTTTAAGAAATACTGATTGAACCATGGCAGTCTTGATCACACACACACAACCGGTCCTCCCCCCTTCACGTATGCATATAATGGCTTTTTGATGCTTTAGTTATGTTTCACTTTCAACTTGGGTCTTTTCTCGCGCTGGTTTGCCAACCTCTGCAGTACATGTATGCATTTTATGGATTTTTTACACTTGTTTTTCGAATAGTTATAAATATATGATCCATTTTAAAATTTATCAGTTGCAGAGACAGTTTATCCATTGGGCGTGCTTGGGGAGAGCACCCAGGGACCCGGATAAGCTGGACTTAACCAGATTTTCTGGTTATAAATTTTGATTCTCCAGTGCCAAGAGGGCATGTAGATCTTCTGCACCCAGGACCCAAAATGAGTTTAAATCGGCACTGATCAGTTGCAACTACCCATTCATTTACAACTAGCCAAACATATTCTATTAATATACTAATAACTCATTATATTAAATAACATTGCTTAGCAATATAATAATTATAAGGAAGATACGAACTAAATAGAAAACTAGAAATCCACCGAATTCAATTTTTAACAATCAGTGGAGAATTCATTTTTCACAATATCTGTATTCCAAAAAAATGTACTAAAAATTCTGCTCCGAAGTTGCTCAAATTTTTAAAAATAAATAAATAAAGGATATTCGAGCGTGTGTGTGTGTTCATAAAGATAACATTTAACCAGACTGGTAGTGTGAGATACTTTCTCTCCTATATAGTACTGCTTATTTTAAGTGTGTTTACTAAACAGAGTTTGCTATATTTTTCTGAGTTACATTAATGTAACGCGATATTTTAAAGTATACAGTTTCATTGGGAAAAGTATAGGAAGGTAATTAAATTCCCCCCAAAATGATAAGTTAACAAAAAAATAAATAAATAACGATTTTGTATGATTAAATTCAGTATGTCTTTCACGTACTTTAGGAGGCCATATATCATCTCTTCTTCTTATATTAACCAAAGTCGGTGATTCCACTGGACTGTATTCTTCTTCTCCGTCGCTCATAATTCAATAAAAAACTGGAACTTTTTGGAAGTACAGTAATTCGAAAGGCTCAGTTACTTTTCTCGGACCTCTCCTGCAAAACCTATGAAGCAGCAAAAACCTGAGGGAAAAAAATGAGAACAATTACAATAAGTAAATAATATTTCATAATGCGTACTTTTATTCGTGTTTTATTATCTTACGAATAAGTTATGATAAAAGTTCGTTAATTCTTTATTTTCCCAAAAGGTTTCAATCTAGAAATTTCTATAATTTCGATGAGTCATTTTCCAAGAAATAATACTTAGCTTAAGTATAACTACCTATACAAAAAACGTAATATGCATTTAGTATTAATAAAGAAGAATAGTTCCTATAAAAATCCAAATAATTTTTATTACAAATGAATATTTCTCAGTCGTATAATGTAAGTAAAATATATCTCAAAGCTTAAAGTCTGTGTAATTTACGAGTATTCAGATCTTTTTTTCAAAAATTAATAATCATATTTAAAATTTCCTTTTCTGGTTTAATATCTCCAAGGAAATGTATTTTTGTGCATTTATTAGTTATTGGAAGCATGTAAGTTCTTCTGGTTCTTCTTAAAGTTTATATCAAAGTTTAATTATATTTTTTCATTTTGCAATGTTTCTATCTTAAGTCTTATCTGTTTCATTTTTGAATTTTTATTTACTTTATATGATATATTTACAAATCTATTGTTTCATTGAAACATATAAGATGTTAACATGGAATGTTTGAAATATTTAATTAAGTTTTGTTAGATTAAAGTGGTGACTTTTTCTTTTTAATTCACCAAACACTGTAATCAAAAAATCAATTCTATATTATTTGTATAAAGGAAAAAAGTATTATCTACTTTGGACTAAATTATATTCTTACACATCAAAGTAATTCTTTTTATTTCTAAGGTACTTGGTAAGTACTAATAGAAAAACACTGATCAGTTTCAGAATTTACTAATACTTAATTCAAAAACTAGCATTAAAATTTAAGCGCATAAAGATATATTTAACAGACTACAAAAATCTGCTTAAAGTTATATGTTTTCGTAAATTTAGTACAATATTTTTATTTCAGTTAATCATTTCATTTTAATTAATTTTTTTAAAAAAATTATTCATAAAGAGTAATGTTGCAATTCAGCTGAAGAAGAAAATACTTCTATTTAAAGAAGGAAAAGGAAACATCTTTAAAAAAATATATTTTGCTTATTACAGTACCGTAACATTTGAAAGTGAATTTGATTTGATTTTATTTGATGTTCCACTCTAAAGCTCCTTGGGTAAGGGACTCCTTATTTTAAACCTCAGTCAAACGACACCTCAACTTGTACCCCAATCACCAAACTTCCACACCATGCCTATGAGAGAGTTTCGAGTCTCGACCTGCATTAGCCTCTCTACTCGGTGTATCTTCAGTGGCATCAGAACTCGAACCCCAAATTCGACAATGCCGGCCATAAGCTCGCTACTATGACCACTCAGTTTTCGCATTAACCTGAAATTATTGAAATACGATTTATAAGTTCTATGGGCGAAAATAGCATGAAATTTCAACCATAGGTATTTGGGATGCGCTCGAGACCCATTAAATAAAAAGATTAATACACAAAATTTCCAACGGGTGGTACTGTAGAGTTACAGAAACGCTCTGTGGATGTTTTGAATAAGTGTCGCGTGGTTGCCCGCAATTCTTTCCAACCTAAAAATAGCGTGTTCTCCAGCAGAACGCAATACGTCTGAATTAATTCAACGGATATGCCGAATAATACAGCCTTTTAGGTATAATAAGATTGTTGGTTGCTGTCAGTAAATTTTGTCCTTTAAATACCCCCATAATCAGAAGTCATTAAGGTATCCGACTACGTTCGGAACCGCGTGATTTTAAAAAGGCGTATAAATGGATAATTTTCCTGATATTTAGTGTCACTTAGATTAGAATACACGTATAAAATTGTTTTAAGTACATTATGACAAAAAAAAATTATTTAAACACAATATTTTGGCAAAAAATTAACTTAGAATAACCTTTTTTCAAAATGTTCTCCATTTATAAAAAATGCTTTTTAAAAAATAATATTTTGTGTGTGTGTGTGCTTATGTAAAGTAAAGACTTTTCCAGAGAGTCCAAACTATTTTTTTAAAAAAAATTCACATTATTTTCGGAGTTACAACCAACTGAAATAATTATCGGCGTTTTTTTCTGAAAATTTCTTCCCTCTGTTGTCGTAAAACATGGATAAACCCACTTCTAAGTTATATATTTCAAAAATTCTAGTTGAGCCTCTGTACAGAGGTCTGAGATATATACAGGCAAAATATTATTATAATAGAAGCATTTTTCACAAAAGGAAAATATTTTGAAAATTAGTCATTCTATGTTCATTTTTTGTCAAACTATTGTACTTAAATAATTTTTTATTGCAATAATATTCTTAAAACAATTTTATATACCTTTTCTAATCTAAGTGACACTAAATATCATAAATATTATCCATTTATACGCTTTTGCAAAATCACCTTTCAGAACGTAGGCGGATACCTTAAGGGCTTAGACCAGACAATCATTGGGTCCAGATTGTGGCAAAACAATGGCTGATTACACGTTCTTCAGAGGAAATTTGTTATAACAACTGTTGTACACCATTATGAACACGAGGGGGTACACCACCACGCATAAAAGTTGTTTCCTGTTGGCAGTTACATTACAGTAGGTAGGAGATCAAAAAGGTTATCGGCATATCCTTATACCGTATTTCTTGAATCTTGTAGAAGTCACCTGTTCAAAAAAAATATGGGCCAATGGTGAAAGATACTGTGAATCTGCCCCATACCATAATCTTTGCAAAGTGCAATTGCATTTAATGTTCATGATTAATGTTCATGAGGGTTTCTGCTTAGCCCAAATGTGACAGTTGTGAGAACTGACCATTTTAATTAATTTTTTCTCGCGCGAACTCCAACATCTCCTTTGGACAGCTCATAAAGACAATAGATTTTATAAGAGTAATAACACAGGATTCATCTAGTTACTTTCTAAACTGTTGAATAAGGTAATCAATTGCGCTATAAACGGTTGGTAAATTAACAACACTATGCTGAGATCAGCTAGGGGCTTTCACGACCTCCAAAACTACACTCTCTGTGTGTGCAGGAACGTCCTCTACCGGTAAAATATCCAGCTGCCCAATTCTTTCAAACTTTTTCAGCTCTTCTCGTAGAGCAGGGTGCATCATTGGTTCACAGAGTATCTCCCTCAAGCAGTACGGGTATTTTCTTAAATCTGGTAAAAATAGTTTCATTTACAGAACTTTGTCTTTTAGCTTTAGAATGATGCACCAACAATTTGAATACAGTTGTCTAAGTATTGCTTATCTTGCTCTTTTATCTGGCTTGTCATTTGCATACGTTGCGAAGATGCTCTGTTTATGCCAATCGCGTTTAATTAGTGTTAAGGACTCTCCGGACTCTCAAATAGCAAATTTTTCGATTTTTTGAAAAAAAATATATGTTAAAGCCTCAATGTTTCTGAGCATTTTGGTACCAAAATTGTGTTGATACTGGGAAAACTTCACTGTTATTGAAAAATAAATAGTGGAACTTAAACGAAAACCTTATCTCTTTCTTATTTTAACTTCATTTTTCGCAAAAAAAAAAAAGTTTTAGCTTGCGTGCAGGATTTCTCAGAAACTATTTGTGATATCAATTTGAAATTTTATACACGTGGCTCTTCATAACTTATACATCAGTTTTCTAAAAAAATTAATAGAATTTTTTTTTATTTGAATTTGAATTTATTATTTTTTTTTTAAATTTTAAAATTTTCGTTTTAATTGCATTTAAATAATATTTTTTTCCCTCTAAATTTCTTAAAAGTTAGTATAACTTCAAAAGTGAACATTTTTATACCAAGTAAAATTAATCTTGTAAATTTTGATCAATTCTGTACTTCAGAATTCTGCTCGGTGTAAAATACTGATTTTCATATTTTTGAAAAATTGTCCAATTTTTATTTCTTTATAGCTTTTTAATTTTTTTCTCAAATTCTCTGAAAATTTGCGAAATAATGTAAATATATATTATTATCATGTGGTAGAAATTCCAAATTACTGTTTTGTTTTATTGCTAAGTTACATTGGTTTGAAGAAAGATGTTTTTTTCGAGTGCACGGATATCTGTTAAGGGTCTTGAGTGCCCTTAAAGTACTTCTTGTTACTGATGTCATATTATACTTTTTACATTTTTAAATCAAGAATGCATACCATTTTTCTACTTTCTTAAGAATTTGTATGTTATTTGGTTGTAGATAAGTAGAAGTTCTTCTATAGGGCTCAGGTACGAACCAGCGAATTTCATGTTCACCCTAATTTCTTGGCCATCCCAGTATCGAAGATTTTCTGTGGTATCTGCTGTTCAAATTCCATGTCATTATGAACATTATAACGTCCTGTATCGCCAACTACCGGTAATTTTGTGTACCAAATTTCATTTAATTAATCTTTAGTACGTGATTTCAAGTGTTTGTGGCTCAAATTTCATGCTGTTCCGGCTCACTAAACACGAAGCCCTCTAATTCTATAGTTTAATTACAATAACCTGTATACATATTGGCTGGGCAAGGTCGACCCAGCCTTTCATTCCTTCAGTGGGTCTATAAATGAGTACCAAGGAACCACTTAGGAACCAAACACTGGGCTTTGTCGTCTAATGCATCTTGGTGCTAAAGGTCGCGAAAACTGAGATGATCACATTAGGTCTTGGCCCTCTAATGGGCTATTGCCTATTGTGTCCCTAAGTTTAGATTTTAGTTTAGTTTTTTTATACATTTTTTACCGATATTTTTATTTCATGCCTAATCAGATTTTAATATCCTTACGCAGTCATAATGTTTTTGCTTAGGAGACACTTGAAAAAGACAAATGCATGTTCTCCATAGAATTAAAAACAGCATTAAACTAACTTCTACTTGTTGTACTATTTGTAAAGCTTTTATAAAATTTCAAATTTCATAATTGGATAAAGATATTCAAATTTTATAAAAAAATTCACATCAAAAACAATTTAAAATTTTACAAAAATCTTGTTCTGTGCATGTACTCTTAAATAAAATGCATTTTGTATACCTATGTACGTTATCATTTTTGACAAACATGTACTTTTTAAGATAAGTTTCTGCAAAGAGCAAAAGTTGGCAACAACGAAGCGCGTGAACGGATTAGCTGGAAACACATGATTTCCTTTATCGTGTGACTATGATGTCACATGAGTTTATGAATTGATTGTCAAGAAACAAGTGGTTGTCATTATCATGTGACTATGATGCCACATGAAATTAGCGAATTACATCGCATGTGAAATATGAAATTGCTAAATGCTACGCGTGAACTATATATTCGAAGAAAATTCTGGATATTGGCTATTTTCAAATGAAGGCTAAAATAGTAATGAAAGAAAGAAGGGCTTATAGTAATGAATAATTTTGATTTTATAAGTATGTGTTATGAATACCTTTTAAAATATTACAAAATAAATTTTTAGAAGAATATTCTATTCCTTCCCTTCTAGCACAAAGTTAAGATTCATTGATCATCTAGCACTAAGATTTGGAATCATCAACTATTATAACTAACATTATCAATGATGTTATTTAAAAAGATATCTATCGCGCATAGCCTATGTTATCACGAATGTGCGATCACGCATATAGTTTGATTAACCCTTTACCTACCGACGGTACTTATAAGTACTAATCACTTTAAAATAACATAGAATAACCAATTTTACGAATATTCCGACAATACTTAGCGGGAATATTCTTTGAAATCTACTCGTCCAAGATATATGGCAGCACGGGTCCTATGAGGAGTATTTTAGAGGGAAAGGCGAATAGTTTTATAGCAGAAATTTAGTTTTCAGCGGATTGCAAAGATTATCATTTTTGTCCCTAAAAAATAGTTAATGTCAAAATTTAAGTGTCTTATTATTTTTTTTGTATGTTAATGAGGACCTTAGAAAACGATTTGACTCTTTCTTTTAAACGAACAGTGCATATAATTAATTTTACAGTGAAATATCTTTAATTAATTAATTAGTTTCAATGGATTAAATTTCCCAAAGTGGATTATTTTGTTTATGTATATCTCTTAATTTTCTATGTAGTCATCCAAAAAAAAAAATATTGCATGAAAAAAACTGCAGTAAATCATAAAGCGGTAGATAAAGGTTAAACAACTTTGATAATCTTTCATTCTGTCTTAAAATATTAAAAGCAAAATGAAGATAATTCAGTTGCATTTTTTTTCTTCTCAGAGTACATATTGATCTGAATACTCTTCAAAATATCTAGGATTTAAACAAGCAGATCACAATTCGCGCTGTAGAGGAAACGGTACTAAGTAACGTTACCCGTTACGGACAAGAAGCAGCTTATTAGTCATTTTACTATGTTTACTTTTACCGTGAGCTTTAGTCATGGCATCCCATCTCCTCTTTAAAATACTCTTTCATCAGATAAGTATTTCTCAGGTCTGAGAAACATCATGTAGCAGGAAACTAATCACAAGTATCTTACTCAGCAGTTATTAAACCATAATGTAATAATGTTGATAACATAACAAATTTGATTAAACCCTCATAAACATTTTTTTTTTATCTTAGGTAAAAAGGAATTTAATTATTGAAATAAAAATATTCAAAATTGCAATAAAAATGATAAAAAACTAATACTGTTTATTTTTCATTTGTTTTATTTTGACTTATTTTATATAATGGCGGAATTCTTCTCTATAAATTTTTTCATTTCAAGGCGAGTGAGTGAGTAAATATTAACATCGTACTGTTCACCTACTCGAGAGCTTTTGGCGACGGATCTCGTAATTTTGAACCATGGTTAAGTGACGCTCAAAGCGAATAATTTATCATCAATTTAAAGCATTAAGGATGTTCTTCTATACCTAAAAATTTACGTTCCCGTAGAGCAGGGGTGGGTAAACAGATGACCGTGGGCCCTATACGGCCCGCCAAGACAGTCAGAAAATGAAATAAACATAAATGTGCTCTATATTTGGGTCGATATATATTTGTGTGGGTTGCGTTTTTCTTGCATAAAGATCAACAACGCGGTGAATATAGATGCAAGTTGGCAGACGTTAACTTGCAGGCTATGATGAAAATTTCAAACAGTAATAACACTCATGATTTTAAAAAAAAACTGTAAAAAAGTGTTATAGGTACATTTGTCTCGTTAAACTGATATTAAAATTAAATGTTCTTGCAGCAATGGATATGAAATTAGTACAATAAATAAATTGAATAAAATTGCCATTATTTTACTTCTTATATTTATTGATTTATGGTACAACTTATGCCTTTTTTTAGATGAAAAATTAACGAATGAATGCTATCATTTTAAAAAAGCGTGGCCTTCTGGTATCCTTCGCTTCAATAATGTGGCCTTCAAGCCAGGGGCGTAGCTACCACCGTATCAAAGATACGGGGCCCCCAAACTATAGGGGCCCCAACATGTGTAGCAGCAGTACCACTAAAAAGTCTTTTGTTTCTAAAAACGGGCCCCGAAGTAGTTTTGATATGGGGCCCACTCAGAGCTAACTACGCCAGTGTCTCGAGCCAAAACAATTGCCCACCCCTGACATAGAATAATTCACAAGACGATTTATTCAAGTCTGATAATTTGTTTTTCAAAGCTTTTTAAAAAAGCTTTTCAAAAAAATAATTTTTTATTTGTTTCAATTTGAATTTTAGTTAATATTTTGAATACTTAAAAGTAAAAAGCACTTATGTACAAATATCGATGTAAGTAATTGAATAAAAATTTGCAATTATTTTTTAAACACAATTCAGTGATTAAAACGAATTTCTTTTACTTTTAATGAATCTTATTCTAAATATTGTAATAAAATAAAATAAAAAGAAATTAATTATATAATAGTTTTAATTATACATATTTAAATAACATCTATATTTCTTATTGCAAATTGTTGCACTTCATCATTTGTTTGTATAAAGGATTGCATTACTAAATGTACAGTTAGGCTTTAAATGACCATCTAATCAAGCCATGGAGCTCTTAAATCCTGTTTAAATTCCCCAAAACGCTCAATTAACGGTAAATTCAAGATCATCCTAAGAGCAAGTTACCTAATATATAATCCAAATTGAATATTTAAATTATGTGCCAGAAAGAATTGTTGAGAGAAAAATATAATTTCATAAATTTCTCAATGAACACGAGCTAAGTTAATTTCATTCACCTCCCTTTTCCATATATAAACTTTACTTAAACACACGTTAAACATTAAACCAGCATTTCTCAAACTGTGGGGTGCGCCCCCCGTAGGGGGCGTGAAAACTCTACGAGGAGAGCACGAGCATATTAAAAAATCGAAAACGAAAGATTATTTTTAAAAAAAATATTAATTTACTAAAAGTAAACACAAAATACATTCTGACAATAAAAAATAAAAATTAACATTTACACTGATATAAAACACCTTTAAATGTATCAGTATTGCACAATGTATTTTATAATTAAAATTTGACAATACTAAGTTAAGAACAAATTTAATAATTATCCTCGATCCCATGGGCTTGCCACATATAAAATTATGTACAAAAATTAACACTTATCTTGATAATTTGTACGGTTTTTAAATAATCCTTTCACTGCCGATTAAAAGTTACGCGATTCACTTCCCAATGCCTCCGTTTTCCATGTAGTCACGCGTATGTAATGTATTGGGGGGGGGGAGATAAGGAACAAATAAGGAAATGAGGAAATCTTCTGATATAAGTAAATACTTCGAAACACTCTCAAGGTCCTTTTTCTGCATTCCAAAGCCTTCGGAATAATTTTATGGACAGAAGTGCACAGAAAAGTTTGTACTTCGGAAAGACGTGAATATACGTCAAGGCATTTAACGCACCGGTTGAGCGAGACGTATATATACGCCGGTGGCACTTAAGAGGTTAAAGTCATACTGCAGCTTTAGCATCTAAGTATAGTATTATTGAATTAAATGCACTGTTTTTGTGATGAAAATTATGATTGAATATTGGGTCTCAAATATTGAAAGTTTGAGAAGCCCTGCCTTAAATTCTTTGCCCCCCCCCCAAAAAAAAATTACATTATCATTATAAATTAACATAAAAATTTATAGTATTTAGATGTTGTTTTTTAACAAGATTTATAGAAACAAATAATATAAAAAAAAAATTTTAAGTCAATTCCTACTTAGATCAACAAAGAAAAATTTTATTTTAGCTACTTTTTATTAAATAATTGAAATCAATATAAATATGTATATACATATAACAGAATCACAACATTAAGTGGTAATTCCTTTTTATTAATTATCATTAAAGTATCGTATTGTCATCCCAAGCAATCGTGTGTATAAAATTTCCGTTCAACTGAATGCTTTAAAACGTGAGAAAAAAACCTTTTCAAGTTTTGGCACAAGTCGCCAAAAATGATGCCAACGTGGCTGTATTGGAAATTCTTTAAATAATTAGTTTTAATCAATTATTTTTTATTAATCATAATTAAATTATTGTATTGTCATCCAAAACACTCATGTATATGAAATTTCAGCTCAATTGAGCACTTTAAAATGTATTTTATTAACGATTGAAAATTCCACCAAGATAAATAAATATATATAGAGAGAGTGTGAGCTAATAGTAGGAATTGAAGAAGTAGGAATATCATCTGAGAAAAGTAGCTTCATCTCTTTCCATTGATTTTACTATGATATGCTCACAAGTACTACATTGAACAAAATATTGGCGCCTATAGAAAATTACGTCGCGACAGGTGCACTTACTATTAAAAGAGAAATTTTATCCATAAAAACAAAAATAAATTTTTACTTAGTGTTTCGTGAGGACGTGTGAGGATTCTCTATTCGGAAAGAAACAATATTTCTTTCATAATTTAAATGTCATTCTTAAAGAAACTAACAAAGGCCCTTTCATCCACTTTTTACTCAAGTAAGATTTGTATCAACCTTAAAAGATAATACTACATTTGATTTTTTTTTTCTTCGGCTGCACAAGACATTCAAGTTTTCGATTCAAAATATGCAAACACATCAGAAACCTTGAACCAGGATTTCTTGCTACAGACTATCATCAGATAGCGGAAAATGGTCGACAGCAAACGACGAAAGAAGTTTCCGCTTTTAAAAAAAGCAAAACCACCCTCTTCAAGTCTTGATTAATCAAAAGTGTAACAGCTGCTGCTAACAAACTAGGGCCAAAAGAGCAATGAGATATAGGCCGAGGACGAAAAATGGTGAATCAGAATTCTGCTTAGTTTCTCGAGCGAAAATAAATAAGTGCTAGGAAGGTTGAATACCTTCAATAAGTCTATTTTTGGCACAGTCGAAGCGGTGGCGTGTTTTATGGGACTGACAACTCGTGTTTGAGGGTTTCTCGTCTTCAGGCGATTCGAACTGTCAACGTGTTTTTTCGGAAACACAACGCTGGGGTACACTTGACATTTTTTAAAACTTTGTCTTAGAATGTTAAAATAATAATAATAATATTGAAACTGAATAATTTTAGCAGTTTTGAGATAGTATCTGAGATGACATTGATATTTGTTTTTTGTGTCTTGGAAACCACCATACTTAAAATTAAAGTATGCAACAGGCTTGGAATAATATGAATTAGACGTGAATTCGTTATTTTAGCAAAAATAAAAACTACGGAAACGTAATTCTACACTGCACATTTATCCTTGATTAATTAATAATTTCACTACGTGTAGGAAATATATATATAACTATTCATTATTTCAAGAAATTTCATAACTTAACAAGTCCTAGCAAAATAGAATTTTAATTGTATTTCAAAATTCTGTTTCTGATTTATTTTTAAAAGTTTTTCGTAAGATTAAGTTTAAAGAATTTAATTACATTTCCACACACACACACACACACACACACACAAA
>BMAV01018500.1:145659-170950 GCA_019973955.1 Trichonephila inaurata madagascariensis
ATTAATTTGTACGGTTTATAATTAAGATCGTGTATTGTAGCTTTAGCGTCAAAGGACATTATTATTGCATTCAGTAATTTATTAATGTATAAGGGGGCGCGATAAAAATTGTGATTGAAAAGGGGGGCGCCAGTATTGAAAGTTTGAGAAACACTGTATTACTTATACAGCTTCCACAATCATACTCCAGTCTTTCTTGGCCAGCTCGATTTGTTCTGATTTTTTCATTAACTTCGCATTTAAAAATAAAACTAGGGCTTCTGGTGACAGACCTCGTAATTTTGAATCCTATTCAAGTGACGAGGATGATATATATATATATATATATATAATTCAGACATTCCCATGCTTTGAATTTGCATTTGGGTCCAGAATCTGGCAATAACTTATTTATTGTACTCAGATTAAGTGCGGGCTCTGCATTTTTGAATGCAATTTTTAGGTAAGTTACCTTTATCTTGTAATGGATTTAGATATTCTATCCATTATTTTCAATTGGTTTTTGCTCAGTGTTATTAAGATAAAGGGGGAAGGTAGGCTGGTGACAAAACATGTTCAACCCCACTTTTATGTAAATTATTTTATGTATAAGCTGTCCTAAGTCAGCAATGTTTAGTACTGTAGCATCCATTTTCTATATTCTTAACACTATTATAATTTTAATTTTTCATGTATCCATCTATGTCTGGTTTCTTACAATCTCAATTTTTTTCGGTTTTGTTTGGTTAATGTTCATCTCTCATTAGTAGAGAAAATTTGCTCTCTCTCTCTCTATATATATATATATATATTTATATATATATATTTATTTGTGTGTGTGGGTGTACATATACATATAGATATGTATCTAATTCGGTTTTGCACAATAAGTACGTTCCTGATGAACACGTGCAAAAAAAAATCCCTTAACACATTTACGGTAAAATAGAGGATTGGTTCCAGTACTAAGAAATCAGTAAAAAATTGCAATAAACACTGAGAATATGTTATTGTTATTGAATATATTATTTCACAATGACTGGGCATGTATAATATAAAATTGGAGGGAGGGTCCTTAATTCAAGAACAAATAAAATTGGGAAAAACAATATGAGTAACTCATGAGTGATTGAGTGAAAGTTATATTAACGTCACACTATAAAGCAACACGAGAGCTATTGGCGACGGATCTCGTAATTATAAACCATGATCAAGTTAAGAGGATGACAACTGAGCTGGCACCCCCTCTCCTAGCTACCACACCACACCAATGGGAGTGAGTTACTCCTAAGAAGATTTTATGCTTTGTCTCTTTTTGACACTTTTTACTTAAACATCAAACTCAAAATGCTGACAAAATTCGCTATTGAGGTTATTAAATTCGAAAAATTCTTGGAAATGTGGAAATCCCACATTACATTCCTCGTTTCCAGTGTCGCAATTATTAAAATAAAAGTAATGCAAAATTGTCTTCGATGAATTTAGGTCGATTGTGTTAAATCGATCAAGTCGTTTAAAAAAAGAATATTTTTCATTTTCTAATTCGTGTTAAATCAAAATCACATAAAAAAAAATCCGTGTAAAAACAAATTTGAGTAAATAGTACATATATGTATATAATTACACAAAAATGCTAAACTAACATTATAAAGACACGAATAAATATTTAAAAATTGTGTAAATGGCTTTTAAATAAAAAATTATTTAAAAATTACTATTTGTCACCGTTATAAACACAAATAGAATAAATTTGTTAAAAAAAAAAAACTGCATATTTCAATTATTTATTTACTATGTACGAAACATTCATATGTGCGCTGACTTATACAAGCAAAATGAAACACCATTTTGCTTGTATAAACTCGATTACATTAAAAAAAATAAAAAACTGAAAATAATGCATAATTGCAGCAATTTATTCTGCATAAGAAATACGAGAGAGATTCTCCTGTTTTTTTCAAATACTACTACCACATGTAATGGTAAAAATAATCTCATTATACAAATATGTTTCTTTAGGTATTTCAAAAAGGGTTTTCCAAAAATTATTGAGTTTTTAGGAGGCACTTTTTTAATACCAATCAAGCGTTTACATTGGGTTCAAGCATCCGCCAGTCATAAGAAAACAATACGATAAAAATACTGGCTGGAAGTTCATTTGTTGTCGAGATTTGCTACTGTAGCATTTGAAGAGTTTTTCTCCTCAGATAATTTTAACATTAGCTTCTCCACGTGGCTGGTTTCTGTGCTACTGTGCAAGCGCGTAGTCTATAAGCTTCTGTTTTTTTAATTTCTTCTGTGCGTTTATTTTTAGCTGGTCTTTTTTCTCGGGTTACGTAAAGGGATTTCAAAAATAAATATAATACAATACCCTCCCGTACTGCAAACCACAGTTCAGAACCTTTTTTATAGCTATCATCGGGTTGTTATCTACAGCGATCGTTGATTTATGAAAATTGTCAATATTTGCATTGCATCTTTAAATAAAATAAATCTAGGTGCATTTTATTACAGTATTCACAGCTTCTGTGTATATCTTGTTTTACGTGGTTTTGATTAATTGAAAGTGTTTTTATTAGAATTTTCATATCATATTAAAAATAGTAGAAAAAAAATTAAACTTGATTTTTTTTGTCAGGAAAATTCAAAACATATTACATGCAGATCAGCCACACAGAAAACATTTTAACGCAGGTTTATGAAAAACTCAGACTAAGGGCTGAAATTTTTGTCACAGAAAGTAAATCTAAACCACATGGTGTTAGAAATATTATTTTATAAATTAGTTTAAAATATGTAATTATTAAAAATGCTTCTATAACAGTGTGATGAAATGAAAGACAACGGTGCTATATTAATACAATTCCAATTTGTCGGAATCCAAAATTTTTCAATATTATAAGGACTGAAAACGTTATAAAACTTGAGTGCTATGTAAAAATGGTTTAATGTAAGCCTACTAATTGCCTTAAAATTAAAGTGTCATTTAATTTCTGAAAAAAATTAATGCATTTTGGTTTTTGTATAAGATTTATAGAAGTTTTCGAATAAAACCATTCATACTGGTCTACGTATCAGACTGAGTTCTGAAGAGTAATTTTTAAAAAGCATGTAAACGAATAATTTTTTTTTTGTTGATATTTTAATGTCACATGAATAAGAATTAACACATAAGTGTTTTTCAAGAACATTATTACAGTAAAAAATGAACCCATTATTACAATAAATGCCCCTTTTTGTCAAAAAATGAAGAAATAATTACAGATTTTAAAATTATTCTCCTTTTATGAAAAAATGCTTTTATGGTAATAATATCTTGCCCAAATATAGTTAAGACTTAGGACTACAGAGCCTGAACTAGGATCTTTGAAATATCTAACTTAGAAGAGGATTTATTCATATTTTAATACATCAGAGTAGGGAAATTTCAACAAAAATATACCGACAATATATTATTTTATTTGATAGTAACTCGAAAAATAATGTGAACATTTCACAAATTCTAGTCCAGTCTCTGTAGAGAAATCTTAGCTATATAAATATAGGCAAAATATTATTCTAGAAGTATTTTTCATAAAAGGGTGGGTGAGTAAACATTAAAGTTACATTATTTAGCTACTCGAAGGCTTTTGGCGACGGAACCCCGAATTTTGAGTGATGGTCAAGTGACGAGGACGACATCTGAGCTGGCATTCCTCACTCCTAACTTCCACAACAACGGGAGGAAGTTTGAGCTCCAACAGATATTTCGTGCGTCGCCCCCTTCCCACACACGGCGGGTCTTCAGCGATACTAGGCTCTAAGTCATGAAATGTTGGCTACGAGTCCGTTATCTTGACCATTAGGCTATCACGGCCACTTTTTCATAAAAGGGGAATCTTTTTAAAATATGTACTTTTATCTTCATTTTTTGAAAAAACAATGCATTTGAATAACTTTTATTGTTGATTGATTGCTTGAATATTAACGTCGCACTGTTCAGCAACACGAGGGCTTTTGGCGACGGACCACGTAATTTTGAACCATGGTCAAGTGACGTGGACGACACCTGAGCTGGCACACCCTCTCCTAACTACCACACCACACCAAAGGAAGGACGTTTCAGCTCTCGACAGATTTAACGTGCATCGCTGCCCTACACGGCGGGTCTTTAATGGTACTGGGCTCGAACTCGTGACAAGGCAAGCCACGGTCCGATACCTATACCACTCGGCTACCGCGGCCACATAACTTTTATTGTAATAATATTCTTAAAACAGTTTTATATGTATATTCTAATTCAACTGAAACTAAATATTAAAAAAAAATTATTCACACACACACACACACATTTATAATCTTTTTTCAAAATCGCAGTTCTAAACCCTGTGGGATACCTAAACCAAATTAAGAACCAAAATCTAAAAAATACGTACTATAATGCAAAAAATTCTAGAAAAAAAAAAAAGAGGATTTTATGATTTTCTGTGAAATGTGCGAAAGAAATGCATAATTCAAAAACTGAAGTAGAAAAAAAACCAGATTTGTTCACAAAGTTGAATGACAGATTTAAAAGAAAATTATCTGAAGCAAATAAAAGACAAACAATGAAAACATAATTAAAAAGGCTAATTAAAAAGTAAATGGGAGTGAACTTGTATAAGTATTTTGATATTACATAAAATTGCATAACAATTCTGCTTGTTTTTATTTCATATAAAAAGATAAAATGATGTAGATTGGTATTGCATTTTCTCTTGTTTACGTGTTTTAAAAAACAGCACTAAGTGAAAATAGCTCTTTACCGTTTCTCCGTTTTCCAAGTTCCAAATGACTCACATCTAACAAAAGTAGCAGGAGATACGAAATAGGAAATGGAAGTTGTACAATACAGCTTGTGTTGTCAGTTAGTTGTCTTCTCAAACTAAATTTTCCAAGTCTTGTTTATTTGCCTCCGTTATAAGCGATTCTGTTTGTACAAAGTAATGGTTCATGCATCGTTTGAAAAATACCAGAAACCCAAATAATGCGTAAAATAATATATTATATATATATAACTTAACTATTACAATATCTAATATGAATCTGGGTTTGTGCGGAATTGGTAGAGATTTATATGATACATCTGGTTCGCTAAAAGTAAAAATCCCTATAACATACGGATTTCCTATAGTTACCGATAAAAGAGACGCATGCTTGCTTAGTAACTTTGAAATTTATAGAATAATACTTATAATTAATAGTATTTACCATATATTCCAGCATATTACACGAACCTATACTTTCAAACTGTATTTTTAAATTTGAAGATATATTCGCCGTATAACACGCACTTTTTTTTATATATGAAGAAACCTGAAATATACGTGCTTAATGCTCTTATCTTTAATGAAATTTATTAGAAGTGTTATATAAGACTTTTTTTTTGAACAACGGTATACTCTTCTAGAACTTAACATTTTAAGAAAAAAGAAAAGAAATGTTAGAAAATATGTGGATGTTAGAAGGTGAAAAATACATTGACAAAATGAGGCCAAATACTTAATGCCAGTCAAGAAGTAGTATATGAGTGGCTAATAAAAGCTAAGAATGAAATCAAACCTGACATAATTCAAAAGATATTTAAATAAATTATAGTTTAAAAAAACTAAAAAACACCCCTTTATAGTTAATCGAACTAAGTTGTGTAATTTAATCTTTTAGTCGCCAAATCTGGAAATAGGATCTTAAATTAGTCGCCAAATGCGGGATGGGATCTGAAAATGGGAAATCATTAATCCTGATGATCCTGATCAGGACAATGGAAAAAATTATTAAATTATTCTATTGTCATTGGTCCTGGATAAGTGAGCAAAATTAGAGTTGATCTGACCTTTTCAAATGGGTAAAAATTGATTCAAGGATTCCGTTACATACAAGTGAAGCTTATAAGAGGGTGTTAAAAATATTATACATGTATCAATCTAAATGGAACGGTAAATGATTATTTACGGGTCAGAGTAAAAGTGATGGTGAAAAGATGAAACAGAATTCGATGATGTACCTGTAGATATAGCAAAAGACGAATATTTGATGAATTTTTGATTTTGTTTAACAATGAAAGCTCATAAGGCATGCCATTTCCTTTAAATAAGCAATAAGTATATGCAACAATCTAATATTTTTTAAATCTCATCTTATTTTATTTTTAAAACTATCGTTTTTATATCAGGCGTATAGCGCGCACCCTTTAATTTCAATCTCATTTTTTGTGTAAAAAAATGAGCGTAATACGCCGGAATATACTATATAATACCGATTATTTGACAAATAACAAACAACAAATGGGAACAGAAAGCTGTGATTTTTATAAGAATACTAATTATTAAAAGGCTTTACTGTGTATCAATGATTACAGAAGACATTTAATTTATAAAAATGATATTTTTGGTCATGCAGAGTTTATTTTGAGTTAATTAAAATTATATTGAGTTATCAGATCTAAATCAAAGTTTATTTTGTTTATTTCAATTTTCGTATTGTTCCATTAATGATGTAATTTTATCAATATGTACAACGACTTAAATTTTTGTTATACTTTGTTTCGGGAATCTTTTCTTAGTTGCGTAAAATGATCTTTGCATAAGAGAGAAAATTAGATATATTTTAAAATCCACAATAAATTCATTTAAACTGAATATTTTATAAAGGCGTTAAGTTTTCTACGGTATAATTGTGATTAAGAGTGTAGAGAGTACAAGCCGAGAAAAATATTTTAGCAGTTGAAAATTGAACCTGTTCGAAATTTCGCTTTCTTACTCTTACTACTTTTATATGAAACACAGCGAGCAAGCATTAGATAATACAAGTAGACTGATTGAAAAAAATACCTAAATATTAACTCTAAACAAACAAAAAAATCCTAGATAAATAATTAAAAAGTTTAAGTTTTTAAAAATTTAAATGTATCAATCATTTGAATAAAAAAATCTTTTGGTTAAAAACAATGTTGGGGGGAAAAAGTCTTATACTTCTTTGCCGTAAGTTTTTCCACAGTTTCTTAAAATAAACACTACAATTTGGTATCATTGTATCTTTTCCCTTCTCTTTAAGAGGGAGGTTGAAAAATGCAAAAAAGGTCCCACTTCGTCTGTCTGCCAACAGGAATGTTAAAACAAATAATGTCAGCCTTGAGACACTGTTTGCGCATCATGCTATTAATTACATAAAGAATAGAACGAGTTATGATGATCTTAAACATACATCTTCCGGATAACTGACACTAAAAATCATTGAAAAATGGCTCACAGACAGATCTCATGACGGTTATAATTAAAAACACTTTATTACAGATTCAGGAAACACTTGCTCATATTAATGCATCTGCACTAAAGAAGGACTTTTAGCTTTTAATTTCAATCAAGAATTCTAACAAAAGTCTTATCTGATTTGATACAACTAAATGAAAACGCGTTTAACTTTTATATGTTTTATTATCATTCTCTTTACTTTGTTATCATTTCTATCATTTTGATAACTTTATTATTAAAAAATAAAATTGAAAAAATCGTTGACTAAAATTAATTACGAACGAATAATATACAATAAATTTTTGAATTCAGTGCTATAGAATAATATTCTATATTGTTTGACAATCGAAGACACATAAAAAATCAGAAAGGATTTTCTTAGAATATATCCTGACTTCTAAGAATATGACTATCTATAAATTTTACAACTTTTTGATAAATGCTAGATCTTAAAATCTGAAAGCTAATGGAAACCAGAAAATTTTATCGGTTACTTTTTTTGATTTATTAAACTTAGAAAATTGAATTTTTTCCTTATAAAAAATGCTCTTTTTCAATGCATGCTAGAGCTAAAAAGCTTAGAATTTTAAAATATATTTGTTGATAAAAATGATACAGATTCATCTCAGAAAAAAAATGCATTGAATTAGTGCAGAGTAAAAATTTAATTGAATTTTACAGACAATGAAATTTTAATTTTAATTTTTATTACTGATTAATTTTAACTGAACTAAATCAAAATTTTAATTTTTTTAATATTTATTTTAACTGAAAGTCCCATTATTAT
Source organism: Trichonephila inaurata madagascariensis (assembly GCA_019973955.1). Lineage (NCBI taxonomy): Eukaryota > Metazoa > Arthropoda > Arachnida > Araneae > Nephilidae > Trichonephila > Trichonephila inaurata. Next base: position 153,694 of record BMAV01018500.1, read on the forward strand.
TCCAGCATTATTGAGTTATGGGTTCAGGCTCTGGTGTCACTAAAACCCCATCGTGTAAAGGGGCTTGTGTATGTTAAATGTGTTGTAACTCAAAGTTCTCACGTTGGTGTGGTGTGAAAGTTTACAAAGGGAAGGACAAGTTCAGGCATTACTTTTTACTCGACCGTGGTTCAGTTGTGTCGCCAATATCCTTAGTGTAGCTTCAAATGTGGGATTTAAATAAAAATCATATTAAACCCATTATCATTCAGTTTTACTCAAAAAGTCATTACGCTGAAAAATTTTTACTTTTTCAATTCTTACTATTAGCTCACAACCTCTATATATTTATTTATTTATTTATCTTGGTGGAATTTTCAATCGTTAATCAAATACATTTTAAAGCGCTCAATTGAGCTGAAATTTATTATAAATGATTATTTTGGATGACAATACAATAATTTAATTATAATTAACCCGCGATCACTCGCGCGGGGTGTTCTGTACACCCCAGCACCAAGAAAAGCCTCCTGCAATTCTAAAAATAATGCGCAGAGCCACGATTTTTTCTGTAGCTGCCCATTTTAGGTCATTGAACTTTCAGACCTGATGTAATCAATCTCGCTAGGACGATTGGAATGTAACAACCTTCAAAAGTGTATCTGGGGTGCTGAGTTATATTTTCGTACTCGAAGCATCTACGGAAAAGTACGTTTTACTCTTTCCGTTTACGTTTTTTCAAATATATTAATATGCACGAATATTTTATTTAAAAAATTTTAATAAATGCGGGATAAAAATAATATAATTCTATAAAAAAATTTGTAAAAATACAATTTTTTTAAAAAATTTCCAAACGTTTTCTAGAAATTATGACAAAACTCCATGAGAAGGGAGAAATAACGACTTTGTCGTCATTAGATACTGTATGAACAGATTGACAAAATGAACTAAGGGAATTCGATAACTGCGTGATTTCGTAACCAAAGGTGGAGAGATGAAACTTAAAATCATAAATTTTATAATACAGGTGGTGTTGATACCACTGATGAAATGTGCAGATATATTATGTATCGCGAATATGTAACTTTGGCCATTGGAATATTTAATCATCTACTTAATACTGCAGGAATTAATGCTTCCTTTGTCTATCATTCGGTTCTTCCTGAAAATAAATGAGACATTCAATGTTATTAGAGGAGATTAGAATGGATCTTGTGCAGCCATAGTGGGATATGAGATCGGATTTCCCAAACCTTAACAAAACACTCAAAAGAAGCTTTACTGACACAGAATATATTAAAAAAAACTTAATCCCCTAAAAGGGTGTTGAAATGCTTGTCCACGGGTAAAGATGTAAAAATTATTTGTTTTGTTTCAATGTAAGAAAAATATGTGCTTAAAGCATATGAATACAGTTGCCTTGAATGTTTGAAAAATGATTAAAATATTATTTTTCTACTTTTATATCCTTATCATTAATTATAAAGTATATTTATTACTGGTATATACGTTTTACTTGTGGTTTATGAAAAAAAATAAAATTTAATTCTCAAAAGGGAAATTTTGTAGGTTTAGTTTAAATTAATGCTAGGTCTCATTTGAATGCAATAAGTTTAAACAATTTGTTTTATATAAAACTCTTATACTTCATAAATATATATCATAATTGAGACTTAAAATTTTTTTCTTATTTAAATACACGTGTTAAGAGAGAGAGAGTTTGGGGTTTCTCTACACCCGCGAGTGACGACGGTGAAAACAGGGCGCAGTGACCGCGGGTTAATAAAATTAATTGATTAAAACTATTTTTTAAAGAATGAAAAATACAGCCACGTGGCATCATTTTTTGGGGACTTGTGTCAAAACTTGAAAAGGTTTTTCACGTTTTAAAAACTTTTAGTTGAACTGAAATTTTATATACACGATTGTTTTGGATAACAATACGATACTTTAAGGATAATTTAAAAATTAATCCCCCTTAATATTGTGATTTGCTATGTATATACATATTTATGGGGTTAAAATTTTTAAAAAAAAAGTAGCTAGAATAAAATTTTTCTTTTGTTGATCTAAGTAAAAATTGACTTTTTTTTTTTGAAATTATTTGTTATGTCATTTTTTTTACAGTTTGTTAAGGGCGTTAAAAGTACATTAAACTCAAACAAAAAATGCCCCAAAATTTTAAAAACGCTTTTTTAATTTTTTTTTCATTAATTATCTTTTTTTACTTACAATTTTCAAACATAAGTTGATAATTTTAATAAAATGTGGAGTGAAAGAACTTAAAAAACAATTCGATCGCTCTTGCTACTCGTATTATGTAGCTATTAAAGTAGGGAATCCCAATTTTTTTCAAAAACTATTAGATATTATTTACATATTCTTGTTTTATTATAAGTTTTTTGATTATTTTTCAGTAACTTTTTATACAGAAATTTTTTCTTAAGTTCAGATTCATAATCAAGAGTTAGATCATGATAAATCAGAGATAGATAAGGTAAATAAATAAGTGACGAAATTTGAGCTGGAGATAACAATAAGCAATCGCGTTGATATTTTTAACAATTAAATCATCCTTATCTCGTTTCAATTTTTGTTGAAACTGTGTTGGGTTACTTATTTCCTGTTACATTTAGCAATACCTTTTGTCACTGGTTTTTTTTATTAAAAATTAGTAAACATACATTTTTACATTTAATAAAAGGCAATAGAAAATCTAAAGTGTAATATATATATATATGTATATATTAAATTGATTTTACCCTGTTAAGAATAAAGGAAATATTCTTCAAAAAAATATTTTTCGAAGACATCAGTCTCAAACATAATATACAGGGTGTCCAAAAACAACCCCCAAACTCTGTCCCGCTAATTCCCCGTTAATTTCATAAAAAATCCCAAAAACGGTAAAACCCATGCGTCCATAGTTTACGAATAAAATATGACGTCCCTGCTGGAGTAAGGTAGAAACGCCGTATTGAACACATCAACAGCAGTATTTGCAAACATTTAAAAATACAGATGTTCAAAAAGGGGGCCTGCTTATCAATTGGGCTTGAGGATTCGTGGAATGAATGGTATAAAAAGCGGGAATTTGGGTCCACCGGTACCCCAAAAAGGGTTGCGGGCGGGGAAACTAAGTCTGTTTGTGTAGTCACTGCGTCTCTTTCCGCCATTTCTTTGAGAATGCGCCATAAGTTGAAAATCCAATAGTATGAGATCTGGTGATCTTGGCGGCCATAAAACCAGATTGGATGTGGCATATCCCAGTTCCGACGGGATATGCCACATCCCAAACCCAAACCCCCCCGGAGCACAGAAATGGGGGCCTGAACCCCCCTCATGAACCGCTTACATCGTCATTCATTTCCCTCAAATTTAAATTTCTGGATTTTGTAAACTATAAATCATACAGGTACAGTTCCTTTGCCATTTTTTTTGTATTCCCAATGAGGAAACTGATTCTACAGAGTTTGGGCTTTATTTTTAGGGACATCCTGTATAATGTTTTTACAGCGTGTTTTTATATACATAAATAATTATTACGGTAATCCTCAACGAAAACATCATTATCGACGCAACACATGTGTTAGGAAGTATCAGTGACTGACAACTATTACTGTCGTAAATGTCTTGTAAAGATCTAGACAGTTGAATTTATTCCAAATTTTTTATTTTTTATTTCTTTTCGAATTTTTACGCCTTGGCATTATCAATGATTTCAAAAGCAGACGGGTTAACATCTGTTCTAATTTCTTTTTGAGTTTATTTTTCGGTTTGACACCTCTGCTGAAGTTATTTGCTGTAATCTAAGGCGCTTTTAAATAATCAATAATTTGTAATCATAAACAATGAATACACTTCAACGTTGAACTTTTGTTCTGTATCTTTCTTTTTATAAGTGTGTTCGTAAATTGTAAACTTCTAAGCTTATTATTGAAATTTTATGAAAGCAAGAATCAACTTACTTTTTATTTTACAATGCCTTCCTTTTTTTGTTATTAAAATAAATCAGTGAGTATTTAAAAAAATTTGAACCTTTTATCGATCTTAAAATGAACTTTCAAGAAAACAATGTTTTATTAAATTAAAACTATTACGAAGAAAAGAATTTCTGGCTTTTCTGGAAAAATTATGAAATCAATATTGAAATTGAATTACGAAATAAATTATTAGTTCTGAAAATATTGTAAAATACGAGAAACTTCCTCGCTGTTGAGGATTTGGAATTTTAATTATTTGAGAGAAAATTAAAATTTCATACTTCAAATATTTCAAATAAAGAATTTTTTAAATTCTTAAGCAATGCATAAAAATTATGCATTTATTTATAAAGAAGTTTTCAAAATTTTTAAAACATAGTGATAATGTAATAAAGTGGGGAAATGTTTAGCAATATATTTTTTAAAAAAATACATTCGCCTTAACTAAGTTTGTTAATAGTTGGGAAAACCAAAATTCCGTTTAATGCCTTCATATTTTCCATTTTCTTCAGATATCAAATTTTTAATCAACAATTAAATAATTGTTGTTTTTGAAGAACATAAGATAATATTTATTTTCTGTCAATATAAAAAATTATCACCTTTCAGTTTCGAAAATTTTAATTTAAAGAATATAAAAATTTTAAAAGGTTTTTTTTAAAATTTTATCTAAAAGCTCAAAAAATAAATACTCCTATTCTAAATGCTCAATTTTTTAAATTTAAAGAGATTTATCAAATTGATATTCAAGCTAAATTTTTACCCAATAAAATTAAATATTTCTTTTAAATATAAAAACAAATTAAGTATGAAATTTACAAATGGAATTATATAGATTTTAAAATTAAAATATCCAACAAGAAGAAAATTATATTCAATATTTGTTACCTTTTTTCAATATTTAACTCAATATTACTTAGGATTAAATAAATATCACATAAAGTTTGAATATATATGTATTTATCTATATAGAGAAAGAGAGAAAAAGAGAAAGAAAGAAACATGTATATTTTCAGTTTAAAAAAGTTTCGATAGGAAGGTTATTATCATGAAAGATGGGTATATAAAAAAACAAATCTAATTAATTTTATTAAGGAGGGTTACATATATATATACATATATATATAAAAATTAAGAAGAAATATTTCTTATTCCGTTGTATTCAAATTTAATCTAAAATACTTTTTTAAATTTATGTTTTGGGATACAAAATCAATTTGAAAATATCCTAATATCAAGTACATTTTAAGACAAATGAAAATTATTCTTCTAATTTTATGAGTCATTATTACTTATTTGTATCTTAAGCGGACCAGTCTAAAATTTCAGACAGTTAAAAAAACTTTAGGAACGTATAAAAACATTTTTTTTTCAAGAATGGATAATTGTGAGGTATTTTGAAGTAGATCCAATGATGTTTTTCCATTAAAAATGCCTCTAAAGCCAAAAAAAAAAGCATGACTAATGATCTTGAATATGTGAAGCCTAAATTTTTTGAATCAAGGGTGTGAGTAAAGTTCTACTGTTTCAGTATTTGCTTCCTTGATTATTCCCATTTCAATAGAATGAATCACCCACGTTAAATTTATTTCTTTCAGTAGGTGAATGCCAATTGAAACACACACTTGGCTGGGGTTCAAGACTACTCTTGTTCTAAAACAATGATTTTCAACTGCATAAAACTTAAAAATTTTCATTTTTCTTTCATCTGTTATGTGCTAAAAATATGCTATATTAAATTTCTGCTTAATTCAATCAACAATTTAATCGAAAAATGATACTTTAATACATACACAAGGACGTTGATTTTAATATATTCACAAAAATAGAAAAAACATGTAGTATTTTACACAAAACAAAATTCAGTATTGATGATACCGCGTTTAAAAAAAAAGGCTGTCTTCTCAAATTAATCTTGTTAACTTAAGGAAAGGTATTTAAACAAGTGAGATGCTAAAAAAATTAAGTCAACTCCTACTTAGGTCAACAAAGAAAATTTTATTTAGTTACTTTTATTAAATAATTACAATTAATATAAATATCTATATACATACGACAGAATCACATTATTAAGTGACAAAATAGAAAACGATTTTCCTTGAAATGTTCCATTTTTCTTTCTATATAGGGTGTTGGACTATTATTTTTGCTTGTTACTCTATTCATTCATTAATTAAATTTAACTATCTTAATAAAATAGTATAAATCCCATTCTCTCAGAAATTAGGCCTTCCCAGGTGGGATTCGAACCTTCGACCTCTGGATTAGAAGTAGCTACAGGGACACAACGGCCGATTTTCCTTTCTATAAGTGCTGTTGGGCTATCATGCTTGTTTGTTACTTTTTATTCATTTTTTTAATTTAATTAATGAGTTAATATTTGAAAAAACTGTATTAACATCAAGTGTCATCTACTGTAAGTTTAAGAAAATGTATTTGAATTTGAATGGATAAATAGAAAGTATCTTTTTAACGATTGAAAATTTGAATAATATATATATATATATTGTTCAAATTTTCAATCGTTAATAAATCCCTATATATATAGGGGGAGAGTGAACTAATTGTAAGAATTGAAAAATGGAAAGAGGTATTAAATTTTTTGTCTCCATTATTATGTAAAATAAATATGAAAATCTTAAGACTACTCATTGCGAAAATCTGACAACTACTCAAAACTCACGAGGTTTAAACTTTGAGCTCAAAATTCGTTGCGCACAACACTATTTTTTTTTCTTCTTTTCATTCTGTGAAATTCATACCTTACCTTTAATAAAACAACATTTGCTTTTTTGAAAAAAAATATTTAATAAATAGTAATATTTAAAAAAAAATTAAAGAAAACATTAAAGAAAATAATTTTTTAAAGGTTTTTAAATTTTTTTTGGGGTTGAAAATTTACATTAAAATTAAATTTTCTTTTAAATTTTAAAATTAATATTAAATCTTTAAAATTTAAATTAGGTGGGGTTCGAAATTAAAAATGTTAAAATATAAAAATTTTAAAAAACCGTTTTTAAATTTTGTTATAATATTTTGGTCTTTTATTTTTAATTTATATTATGTTTTAAAATTTAAAATTATAAATCAATACTTTTACCTTATTTAAATTATTTTTGAATAAAATAGAAAATAATTAAATATTTTAAAAATTTATATTATTTTTAAAAATTTTATTTATCCATTTATATAAATACTACATTAATAAATAATTTAATTTATTAAAATTTATAGTAGAATTAAAATGGAATATAAATTTTTCTTGCACAAAAATTAAATAAAATATAAAAAATTTTTTAAATTTCATATGTAATAATTTTAAAATTATAATTTAAAATTTTAAACTTTTCAAAAACCCTTTCTTTAAAAAAATTTTTTTTTTCATTTGTAAATTTAATTTACCTTTTAAAAATTTGTTTATATTTTAATTAAGAAATTTAAAAAAAAAAAAAAAAATATTAAATAAAATATTTATAATTAAAATAATTATAAAAATTTATTAATTGAAATTTAATTTTTATAAATTGGCCTTAGTTCCTTCCTTCACTATTTTTAAACTAACCCTTCTTAAAGGGAAAATTCATTACTATTTTCTTTTACTTAATGCTATAACTTATTTAAAAACTGAAAAAATTTTGCAAAAGTTTAATTTAACCAAGTATGAACTTTTATATCAATTTAATGTATAAAATTATTTTACACTTTACTCTCTAATATTATTATATACCACTCTATTTTCCTTGGTATTTTTTTACTATAAAGACTTATTTTTAGCTTTTTGATATTAATTTATGTTAAAGTATTTATCATCTAAATATTTCGAGTTTTTTTGGTTTTTTTTAGAATAGAGAAATTTTTGAAATTTTATTGAATTGTAATCTCTCATTGTGATACTTTAATTTGAATAAATTAGAATTTCAATCAAAATTAATCAATAATAAGGAAGAAGTTAGAGAGATTTGAAATTGTCTATATGAATACTGTTAAAAAAAAGAGTAAGATACCATAATTTAAACTTATACTAAGATACGGTTATTATTAAAAAGTTGAAAAGTACAGTTACATATATAATAAGGTTGCAAATGTTTAACAGTTTACTCCCTCTTTCTTTGCCTGTTTTTTTAATTTTATTTTACTAAATCTTTTCTTTTTTTAAATATTACTTTATACCCGTTATGCTTCTCGTTATTTTATTTCATTTGATTTTAACAACATGAAGAATATAAGAAATACCTTTTCTAAACAACTACAAAAAATGTTTTAAATTTACAAAAAAGAAAGTCTCAGAAAAACATAAATATATCTCTTTTATATTCTTAGCAATTTCTTTCATTCGAACACAGCTTTCTTACGAATTGGCCAGTATTAAAGTTTAATAATTAGATACGTTTAGTTAAATGACGTGGAAAAAGATATAATTTTTTTTTATTTTAAAATTTTAAAAAGTCACGCAATTCATATTTTTGAAATGTGATCAATTCATATTTTTGAAGTTATATGCTATTGAAGATGAATATCATATTTTCCTTTATAAAGTTAAGTCAGTATAATGAACAGTGATATTTATATATTAGTTTTTCAATTTTTTTCCCCTGTCATCATCGTCATTCGTCGAATCGAAAATAAAATTTATAAAAACATTTATTTTTAAAATATTAATAATCCTATTATAAGATATATATATATATATATATATATATATATATATATATATATATATATATATATATATATATATATATATATATATATATTTGTTAATTACTTCGTTTTAAAAAAGTTACATTATTGAAGAATATTTTCCCGAAAAATATCGTTTGCTTTTTTTCCTAAGCAAAATTTGATTCAGAATTAAATAATTTATTCGAATGTGAATAACAATAATTCATATTCATGTTAAGAGAAGGTGTCGTTATTCCATGTAATGTTTTTTAAAAAGTATTTAATTCACATTATTATTTAAAGTTTTAAAATATTTCAAATCGTAAATCACAATCACAAGTGTGCTGCAAATACAAAAACATTGAAAATCGCGGATTTAAGACATTTCAAACGCTTCCATACAAATCAAAGATGAATGAAAATTTCTTAATTTAAACAATGAAAATAATTAATCATTAAAAGAAATTAACAGAATTCAAGAAATAATTAAAACAGTTGTTAAAACAGAGAAAAAGTACTTACTATTTTAGTTGCCAAAGCTAAGGGATCAGGAGAGGGTGCGATAGAAGAACGACTCGTGTCTGTCTGTACCTTCTCTGGATGCTATTTCTATCCCTGTTCGTAGCCTCCCTGTTTCTTTTAGAATTGCAAGGCTATCCAGAAACTCCAAACGGGGACTGTGCCCAAATAACTCTGAATCTAGAAGTGGCAAAGGCACCTGTGACCCCGGAACTAACAAGTCCTTGTACTTGAAAAACTAAAGATGTACTTCACGCAAAATATATGGATTTGTCAGACTTTTTATTAAGGTATCCGACGACGTTCGAAACCGTGATTTTTCAAATGCGTATAAATGGATAATATTTATGATATTTAGTGTCACTTAAATTAGAAAATGTATATAAAATTGTTTTAAGAATAGTATTACAATAAAAAATTATTTAAGTACCATATTTTGACAAAAAATGAACATAGAATGAACAATTTTGAAAATATTCTCCTTTTTTGAAAAATGCTTCTATTATAATAATATTTTGTCTGTATATAGCTAAGACCTCTGTACAGAGGATCAACTAGAACTTTTGAAATATATAACTTAGAAGTGGGTTTATCCATATTTTACGACAACAGAGGGGAGCAATTTCAAGAAAAAAACGCCAATAATTATTTCAATTGGTGGTAACTCTGAAAATAATGGGAATTTTTCAAATTTCCTTGTTCAGACTGCCTGGAGAAGTCTTTACTTTATATAAGCAAAATATTATTATTTTAGAAGCATTTTATATAAAAGGAGGACATTTTGAAAAATGGTTATTCTCTAAGTTAATTTTTTGCCAAAATATTGTTGTTAAATAAATTGTTTTTGTCATATAATGTCCTTAAAATAAATTTATACATATATTATAATCTAAGTGACACTAAATATCACGAAAATTATCGATTTATGCGCTTTTTTAAAATCACGGTTCCGAACATAATCGGTTACCTTAATAAAAGTTTTATGAAATTTTATTCTTTTTTAATTACGTAATGAACTCTTTTCTGAGTATAGAATTTATTTTTGTAGTTTATAATGAAAGAAGTTGTATTTTATTTCTATTGTTGTTATAAGAGTATCTTTAGATTTCGGATTTGCAAAGTTGAATCATACGCTTACCTTTATATGTGAAATTTTTCGGGGAAAAAGAGTTTATCAAAAAGACAAAGTACAATTTGTTTACATTTAGAATTTTTTAGAAAAATTAATAAGCTTTTAGAATAAATTTACACTGAGATATACTAACTTCTCTCGCAAAAATACTTGGGAAATAATTATCAGGAACAAATTTAGCTTTAAAAACATGATAATGTTTTAAAGAATTAAATTTGTAAAAGATTATACAAAAATTGGTCCAAAAAGGTGCGAAAAATTCAAAGGTATTTATTTTAACAAGATCATAATGCCTTTTAAGGTATCCGACTACGTTCGGAACCGTGATTTTAAAAAAGCGCATAAACGGATAATTTTCATGATATTTAGTGTCACTTAGATTAGAATACATGTATAAAATTGTTTTAAGGACATTTTGACAAAAAAAAAATTATTTAAATACAATATTTTGGCAAAAAATTAACTTAGAATGACCCATTTTCGAAATGTTCTCCTTTTATGAAAAATGCTCCTATTATAATAATATTTTGCTTGTATATAGCTCAGACTTCTGTACAGAGGCTCAACTATGATTTTTGAAAAATTAACATTATTTTCAGAGTTACAACCCATTGAAAAAATTATCGGCGTTTTTTTCTTAAAATTTCTCCCCTCTGTTGTCGTAAAATATGGATAAACCCACTTCTAAGTTATATATTTCAAAAGTTCTGGTTAAGCCTCTGTACAGAGGTCTGAGCTATATACAGGCAAAATATTATCATAATAGAAGCATTTTTCACAAAGGGAGAATATTTTGAAAATGGGTCATACTATGTTCATTTTTTTTCACAATATTGTACTTAAATAATTTTTTTATTGTAATACTATTCTTAAAACAATTTTATATACATTTTCTAACTTAAGTGACACTAAACATCATAAATATTATCCATTTATACGCTTTTGCAAATTTTGGAGACGGTAACAGGAAAAATAATTTATGTCTTATGTTCACATTATATTATCAAGTTGATTCTGAAAGCAAAAATCAGTTTGACCAGCCATTTTTGCAATTTTAAAAAATTAAGAATTTTTGAAGTTTTTTCAAACTCTTATATATAAAATTTTCAACTTTTAAAGTTTTTTTAGTCATTTTAAGTGATTTATGTTTCTTCGGTAATGGCAACCAAAAGTTAGTATGGATTTGAAAATCCATGACTTTGTTAATTTTTCATAATTATTTTTCTAGAAAACCCCGAAAAAAAACACGTAAATTTTTAAAATGTAACTTTAGCATTTTGTTAAAAAAATAACTAGAGATCTCAGCCCTAAATCCATACTAACTTTTATAGAACATACGTTTGGGAGTATATAAAAACAAATTTCAAGACTCTAAGACGAGCAGAAAAAAGACCTTAGGGTTCAGAAAACACTTATACCTTCAAAATTGAAAGTCGGAGGAAAAAGCATTTAAAGTTCGTAAAGGCATAAAACAAAAACTTATAATGCCCGTAAAGCTCTAATTGTTTTTAATATGTTATTTTTCAATATATGTTCTACATTAAAACACTATTTTAATTAAATATGAATGAAAATAATTTTTTGAATACAAAAAATATATTTTGCATAATATTGATAGCATTTGTTATGACGACAGTTTATTCAACTTAATCTTAACCTAATATTTTCACAAAAGTTTTGAAACACAAAACATTTATGTACAAAATAATAATAAAACTAACTTAAGCTAAAAATAACCAGGTTTGTTCATAAAATTTAATTTTTCTTCAGTTTTAAATCGGGCAGTTTAGGAAGTTTTAGCTCTTGTCGTACGACGTTAAAATAGTAAAATATAGTACTACAATATGTTTAGTATAACGTAGCTTGGTACATCAAGGAAATATTCAGTTTTATCTGCAATACTTGAATTCAGAATGCTTATGCTTATATTCGGAAGATTAATTGCAGTATCAGCTGAGGACTGATTTTTAGATACATCATTTTCAGTAGTACTCCATCTCTTCGAAATATTGTTTCACACAGCAAACTGAGAATGTTTTGGCCATGGAATTTTCTCAACAAGAAAAAATAAATGATAAAGTTTTCAAGTTATATAAACTATTTTTTAAAAGCAAAAATTGGCCTTGAAATTAATTTTAATTACTTAATTATAAGAATTCAAAAAACTCAAAACATAATCAAGCAGAAATGATTTTAGTAATGAAAATTGGAACCAATAAACATTTCACACTAAAAGAGTTGATTGTGCTCAAAAATATTTTTAATTAGCTCAATTTAAGAGTGAAAAAATTCTTTAAAAGGAAACCAAAACCAAAACTTGCTCTCAGAAAATTTCAAAAATATCTTAAAAACTAATTTGTTAACAGATCTGAAATTTGGTGGCAAGCTTTTTAAGGATATGAGCCGCAAGGAAATGCAAATGCAAATGCAAATGCAAAAAAAAAAATTGTAATTATGAAATTTGTAGGGTACTGTGCAGCCTTAAATTACTAAATGTTTTGAATTTATCGAGACATTATAATTTATTCATATTTTAGGGTGGTTGATGTCTGTTACATTAAGTCAGTTTCGAGTTAAGACCTCTTACACTTGAATTTTGCTTTAGGTTCTAGGTATGGGTTGAAAGAGTCTTAATTTTTAAGATTTCACTCGTGTGATGACTTAACGTAAAGGTCTGGAAACAGGCATTGGTAAAGATATTGAAATCTTTATGCTCGAGGCTTATGCTTTTAGAATTTTTTTATTTTCAATTTTCGCACTTATTTATTCTCCCTCCCCCCTTCAAAACCTTATACAGTTATAGTAAAGTTTATATATTTTCCATTTTTTCAAAGCAATCCTTTATGAATATGCATTGTGATTAGTTTTAAATTCGTTTGTCATTTTGCAAAAAACTCTCTTATTTCTCGGTATTTTGTGATAAAATGAATTAAAACAATAAATAAAACTGTAAAGAATATACTTCTTTTTGTGTCCAATGATTTTTTTTCTTTTTAAATATCTTTGAATTTTTATTAGCTGGTTTGTGCTCAATTAGTTTTCCATTTTTCTTTAGCGACAGCTTTTCGATTAAAAACGCACGGCCAAATCATATAAGCTATCTTGATTCAAATTAAGGTAAAAACTATATGTAAATTATGCCAAGCTAACAATAACTAAAAGTAATATCCCTTTGTTTTAGAAAGCGAAAATTTTTGAACTTCTCATACGTGGTACGACGCTTTCTAACAATGATTTAGCTAACTTACGTGCGCTATAGCAATAGAATACAACCGAATGTCTCAAAATTAAGGCAAATTTTTTATTCTATTCCGTGTTTAGGAAGTACGAAAAGCCTCCTCCTTATTGAAGGATCAGAAGAGAAATTAGCACATGTTTATGATACACATAAGTTTTTTAAGTACTGTACCGTCTTACTGTTCCCTAGGTAACAAAAAGGCATACAAGAAATTCAACTTATAGAAATTCTTTAGGGTATATACCCAGACATTTATTTAAAAAAATATACTAAAATCATAGTCGATAATATAATTACATATTATTTGTTTTTATCTCGTTTCATTGTTAAACTAAATGAATTTTATTACGTTTTATAATTTATAATTAAACATTTATACAAACAACTTAATAAACTTTAATATTTTTTGTGAGCAAAGATTTTAAAAATTGTATAACTACTTACCCCGAATAATTAATTACCCCGAACTTAGCAATAAGTGGGACTGAGTGATCACCGCGCAAATCGGGGTATAACTTCGTAATAAAACCTTTTAAATTATTTTTAGTTGAGGTCGAAGACGAAAAAAAAAAATGTTTCATAAAATTTCAGATGCCGTGAACACAAAGTCTTAAATAGAAGTTATTTTGATGATGAAGGTTTCGTAAAATCTCACAAAGTAGTCTGTCGCCAAAAAGATTTTTTTTTTCCACAACATTTCCTCGTAGCATGCTTATAATTCTTTTATCCTTCATAGACCGTATTTTTGTTGAAAAAATCCGCTCATCACCTCTTCGTTGGAGTCCATTTTCTAAAATTTGTAACCCTTTTTCAATTAAGCTACTGTCAAATTCCTACACGTCATTCGATCTGATTGAACTGGGTCTAAGTTCTTCAAAGTCTTGCTCTTGCTCATTGTGGCTCATCAATCACCAGCTCAATAACGTTCAATCCATGTTCAATAACTGCGGGATTGTAGAAATCCAGCAGTTATTGAACGTCACCACTATCGACCTCTAAATTTATTTAACTGGCAAGATCGACAACTTCTTCAACGACATTACCAGTTTCATCACGCTGTAGTACTGACTCTAGTGATTTAATAAATAAATAAATAAAATTATTTTTTTAAAAAAAAATGAACCGGTGATATTTTAAAACCGCCTAACTCCAGGTTTGCGTAAGTCGAGGTATTACTGTACATAATTATAATGTAATGCTAATTTTTGGTAAAGTTTTACAGATAGCTCTCCTTATACAGTCGGACTTCGATTTAACGAACCCCTATTTGACGAATTTTTTTCTTTCCCGATTAAAATGAAGGCAAAAAAACCCTATTTAACGAATAATAAACCCCGAATTGACAAACTGTTTTAACAGTTGAAAAAAAAAAATTTTTTTTGTTTGTGTTAGAAAAAAATTGATTTTTTTTTTCAAATAATATCCTTTTTGTCACGAACTGAAAAAAGATTTTTAATGTAAGTTACAAATTTCGACGGCCATGATTGTGGAGTGTTATTAGACTTAACAGGTGCAGATGAATCATGAGTGCAACCTATCGTATGAGTTCTGAACAGAGGTCAGGAAACTCCTTTCTTATCTCATCCCACTCCACAACGCAGAGGAATATTTTAAGATTTTAACAATTATGCTACATTTGATGCTTGTTTCTGCAACTGATGTTCAAGAAACTGGTGATTTGTCGGAACCAATGAGTAGCAATTCTGATGTAGAAATTCATAATGAAACTTTTATCAAAATTACGTTTTCATTACGTTTTCTAATGCTTTACATTATTTGGAAAGTGTGGAAACGTACCTTATGCTGCAGGATGTAAATGATACAGTATTTTCTTCTTTGCTTACCGTCGAAAAAAGAATTCTTTCGAATCAGGAACAAAAAACATTTTTAAACGTCTATCAATCTGTATTACAAAATTTCTAATTAAGTGGCGCGTAATAATTCACCAATAGTATTTTTAGCTGCTGAATAAAAAGTGTGAAATTTCTAACTATGGATATATTTTTGGTGTAGTTGCTTATTGTAAAATTTCCAAAGACAAATGCAAATAAATTGTATTTTGTTTGGACTCCGATTTAACGAACAAAATGTTCGGTCCCAATGAATTCGTTAAATCAGGGTTCGACTGTAATTTGAAATATACTGCTAAAAAACAAAATATGAATGACGTATAAATATGATGAGATGTATGATAACTCTTTTCGTGAGAAAAAAATCAAGTGTTATTAATGATGTGAATATCTTAGGTCTACTAAGTTTCCAAACTATAGTGTTTATAATTAAACTATATATATATATATATATTAAACAAAGCGATACTATTTTCTTTTTTTAAATGGGAGTGAGTGAATATCAACGTCGCACTATTTAACCACTCGAGGGCTTTTGGCGACGGACCTCGTAAGTTTCAGCCATGGTCAAGTGACGAAGACGAAACCTGAGCTGGCACCCCCACTCCTAACTTCCACATCACACCAACGTTAGGACGTTTGAGCTTCGACAGATTTAACGTGCATCACCCCCTACATGGAGGATCTTCAGTGGTACTAGGCTCGGACTCATGACGCGCCGGCCACGACTCCGTTATCTTGACCACTAGGCTGCCGCGGTCATTAAATGGGAAGAAAACATTTCTAGAATAAAAGGTGCTAGTTTATTTACACAAATTACAATAACAATAATAAATGAAGATTTTGGGAAATTTATTGATTACAAAGTCAGTGAAAGTAGTTTTTGAGGAGATGAATTCTTTTATATAGTATATTTACTGCTGTATAATACAGATAAAATCTAAATTAGTGATGCACTTCCGTCTTTTTTCTTTAGAGTTTCCACTCATTCCTAAATAAAGTTACTTATTTTCTGTCATTGTGTGTGATTTCTGGCGCTAATATATTGGCGACTGCTGGCTAAAGAGAAATGGAAAAACTCGATCCTTACATATAGTCAAAGATTATGCTTGTCCGATACATTATGTTGCAGAAAGAATAAATTTGAGGGATACGTAAAATTTTATTCAATGGTTCAGTTGATTTTGCATTTTTGAAAGAATTTTTGGTTTGACTCTTATGCAAAAATAATAACAATAAGACAGCAAATTATATCGAAACGACAAATCCACGCACTCGGAATCAATTTTGTTTACGTAAATGACGCAAGTAAGGGTATTTATGCAAGAAATTCAACAATTGAAAATTTCAATTAGAAATTATTTTTTTTGGAAGAAAAACTGTTTTAGATTTAATGAAATAGTATCGAAGGGAAAAAGAATAAGGAATTATGATGATAAAAATTAAAGAGAGCAACAAATTGCTTCAAAAACATTTACTGGTATATTTTTAGAAAAAAGAGCAATTTTCCTTTACAAAAAGTTAGGATAAATATCCCTTTTGAACAGAAAATAACACTACTGTGTATTGAATTAGCACCCTTAACAAACAATTACTGAATTTAAACATTCAATTTTTATTTTTTAAAGTTAATACGTTTATCACCTCTCATACTAGAGAACACCAGTTGTTGAACTCTTTCATTTCTATTCGTAAGTTCAATTAATCAAAAAAAAAAGAGCAAATATCGTAAAATCCGGTGTATAACACGCACCTATACTTTCGAGCTGCATTTTTTAATTTCAAGGTATGTTCGCCGTATAAACGCACTACCCCCTTTTTTACGAAGACACCTGAAATGTACCTGTGCAATGATCTTATGTTTTGAAGTCATTTGTTCGAAGTATTATTT